>JAHWFP010072952.1:0-14833 GCA_023313725.1 Lithobius niger | reverse complement strand
CCCCCCTTACAAGTCAGTTATAATTGTATAAGCCCTTATTTTTGAAGCGCAAATGCAGTACTAAATAAAGTAGCATAGATCTGCCGAATGCATTTCTGCTGTGAATGAGGCTTCCTATCCGGTTGGAATGGAGGTGCCATGCAGTGCTGTCTAAGTGAGCTAGCACTCTTATCGTTGATAGGGAGTCATTTCGCACCTTGTTGAATTACTACCCAGAAGCAGAATAGTTTCGGCCGGTCTGCGACAAGCTTTTTGCAAACTAAAAACGGTCTGCGAGAAGAGGGAGGTATCTGCGGGTGGCAGGAAGGGTGTGAAGATGGAATTTTGCATTGTGTAAAATTTTGAGTTAGGCTTATTTGAAGTTTCTTGCGACAACTTTTTGTCGAGACCTTTGTAGGTTGTTTTAGCTAAACAACTTGAGAACGACCAAACCTATCGTCACGACAATAGCACCATTCAAAAGCTCTTGAAAAAACGTTAAAAATGGTGTATTTGAACGTCAAAAGCGGTCAATTTCTGGCGAAATTACCGCAAAAAGAAGACTTAAGACAGAAAAAAGTGCAGGATAAATCGTACTGCAACAATGCCAGCTGTACTGCGACGTAGCGTCGCGCGTCGCTCTGATTCTGCTACAGGGAATTACTATTGTTCAATAAACAAATTTAGTATTAGACATGCCCAGTGAACACAGTGGTGACAACACTAGTGTCTTAATACAGGTTGGTAAAACAAAAGGAATTGATTAGGTAATTTTGATACATTTATAATGAATATACTATTAGCATTGAAATTGGCTCTTACGTTGGACTTGGATAACCTTGAATGTCACTACTCACTAGTAGCAGTCGCCATTTTACCTAGACCTAAAAAAAAAAAAAAACTTCACATTTCATCGCATGGGCATCGTAAGAAAAAATACAAACACAACACCACAAGTCAGAAACACTGAATTTTCGGTGGAAAATTGATTATGGGAGCAAATAGAAGTATGGGAAGTATAGAGGTCAGTGGATGAGACATTGAAGTAGCAGTTTTGAATTCTGTCTAACGATTCTGACTTCTCTGTAACTGTAATCTCTACGTTTTTTGCATTTACCTTCTAAAGAAGGTGGACGAAGTTTGTGGAAGTATTTCTAACATCTATTTGCTTCCATAATCAATTTTCCACCAAACAGTGTTTCTGATTTGTGATTTGTTTGTAGGCCTATTTTTTTTTTATGTAGAAAATCTTTTAAAATTGTGTATTAAAGCATTAAAATCCACGGGTAAATTGGCCTCTAGCAAAAATATTTTAATCGCCAATTGGCTAGTGGCCGGTGTATTCCTGCACGTATAAACGAAGGTTTAGCCAAGATGACATTTCAAGAGTTTATTGTGTATGCCTGGGCTAATTTTATTACTCAGTCCCCATAAATTCCCCATATTTAGGCCTATAACTTAAGCCCCACCAAATACCTCCTAATTTAGATGTCGATGAGACGGTACTTTACATTTCAATGAATAAATTATGGAGATTTTTTTTAACTATGAAAGTCAACAATACGGTCAGAAACAACTTTCGTTTTACACAATGCTCATTTTCAAAAAGTTATGTTATTCAAATCACGCAATATACAGCGAATTTTCGACGAGCTTTTTTTTCTCAGTAGGTGGAATAACTGTTACTGTTACTCATGTTTTCTTCAGGTTCAGTTCGGTCTCTGTTCACTACCACATTGTCTCTTCCACATTTGAAAAGTGGCGTTCACCATAATACAACGGCAGCGCCACTTTTCCAAAGGGACAATGTGGTACTGTAACAGTAATTTCACTACTAACTAAAAAAAAAACTCGAGCAAAAATTTGGTGGCTATTGTCACTGTTACTGTGTGATTTGAATAGGATTGTTGTGCAAAACGAAAGAGTTATTCCTGGTTGTATTTTATATTTTAGTTTTCTCAAAATATTTTCTTTACCCGAAAATGTTAGAAATCATGTAAACTTTTTCTTGTAATAGATTTATCGGTCAAACGTAACAAGCAGTTTAAATTTTAATGCATCGATTTAAGCAGCCTGTCTTAATTGCTTTGTACACAAACTCTTGTAAAGATATGACTTCTTGCTATTTTCTTTTGTAGAACGCCCTGTATATCAATCAGTCTGACCTTTCAAGCCAAACAATAACTGGGTTGAAATCTGTATAATCTTGGGTATCCCATAATCAGCGCATCATACAGTGACATAGTTAAAGGCCGTTGTAAACTGACTTTGGCCCGATTTCTACCATTACCATATTCTAATATTTAATTATTTTGAGCTAACAGTACACCGTTTTAATTGTCTCGACTGAATCTTTCCGTTAATGAAAAGGTTACATTGATTGAATAGGGTCTTGAGAATATTTTGGAGAAAACCAGGGAGTAAGCAACCACATACAGTCAAACCTCGTTATAACAATACCTCTTACAGCAATAAACCTGTTATAACAATGCTATTTTCGAGGCTCTTTAAGAAGCAATGCATGCAAAAGTGATTGTTTATAACAATAAATCTGATATAACATTTTACTTTTCAAGGACCCTTGGACATCATTATAAAGAGAAGGTAAATTGGCTATAGATCCAAACAATTTTGTCATGGATATTAGCAGATTATGTCCTAATTATGTCCTGCTGGGATAGTACACCACTGCCATTTAAAATTCACTTGCATGGCACACTGTATTTTTCACTTTCAGTTTTGTAGGTACAGTACTATAGAATGGTTTAGAAATCAGCCTCTGATCTAGCCAAGAAAAGGTTCAGCAAAACGTTGAACTATGATATTCTTCGAAATGCTGAATACAATACCAGGCCTTCCACTTGTCCTACTTATAGTCTTCTGTACAGCCATACCGGCCGAGACGACTATTGCAACGACTTTGTCCATCCGTCCGTCGCTTTTTTCAACTTTGCATCAGTACCAGATAGAGACGACCACAGTTTACAACGTTAGATTCAGTGTAAAAGTTAGTTAAATAACATGGCAAATTAAAACATTGTTACCTCCTTATAGTTAATAGACTTCTTCGACGTAACTAAATTAAATAATTACATTTCATCGTCGAATTGAAATCCTAAGGATTTGTATTAACGCAGCCGTAAAAACAAAAACATTTTAGCTTCGTTTAAAAGAGTCTTGTCGCATTGTTGAATGAATGAATAGGCTTACGGTCAAACCAAATTCTCCATTAGGCCTAAACTAAAACTGCCGTTAAAAAAATTAAGCCTAAAATCACGTTACCTTGGCAACGTCAAGATGCTACGAGTCGCTGCTGGCTTTCTCAACAGTGTTTCTCCTGTCCCTTCCCTACTACCACTGATGTATATAGGCTACGTTGCGCATTACGTTGTTTACGTTGCATTACGCTCGAGGCATACGGTGTTGCAAAAATGAATAGGCTTACTGTATACAATCCAAATCTCCGTCAGTTGCTACTTACGAAAAGAAAGTTGTAAATTAGGCCTAAATGCTGACAATTACGCCTTAAATGTAAAATAAGCTTAAAAGCTAACACATTTTTAACGGGCAGTTCTGATGGTTACTGCTTTTAGATTATATAATAGAGATAGCTGTTGCAATGCATGATAGAGAAGTGTGCGTCACTATTGGCAGTGGCAGAACTGCACAGAAAACCGGATGCGGCTAGGTAGTCGCTGTAGCCGCTTGTTTTGGTGAATGTCCTACTTTTGTCCTACTTTTAAAGAAATGTCCTACTTTTAAGTAGTTTAAAATGTGTCATATACTTAATATACAAACTAAATGATCTTGTATTACAATGTCACATGCAGTTCTCTCCTGGCAAGAAATGTAAGCAAAGAAAAGAATCTCTTGCTAAACAGAAAAGACATGACTTTCAAAAAATTGGACCATTTGACTGCATATAATGTACGAATACTGTACATGCAACTTCTTCACGGTAGCGTACAAGAAACTGGCAAAAAATATTGCTTTTAAAGAACCCTTAGTGCCTTCCAAAGAAAGCAAAAATCTTTGCAACAAGCACTTCAGCGGATACTTAAATGATGGGGCATTCATTGTGGCCACTTGAAAAATGGTAATCGGTGAATGAAAATGTTACCTAGTTGATTCTGATGACTTGGAAAACGTGGCAAGGTTGAACTCTGAAGAATTGACTCTTACTGGGAAAAAATATTTCAACTGAAGGAGCAAAATTTGTAATATGCGGCCTCACAGCTCATGGAAACGCTGATGTTGAACGAGGAATCTCGCTCAAAAATGTGCTGATGACACCAGGGTGCATATCATTACAATAAAGCTCCATCGGACTGAGAACTGTAATAGACTATGTATTAAAGAAAGATGGGGCTGAAAAATTCAGTGCACCAAAGCATAACTATATAAGCAAGACGTGAATCAGACTAACTTAATGCTCTTATTGTTCCTGTTGTCCTACTTTTTTCTGGAAAAGTCCTACTTTTCTTTCGAAAGTTCAGTTGAAGGCCTGCAATACGTATTGCAGAACATTTGTCTCTACTGACTAGTTTCGTGTCAAGTTGTGTCAGCAAGCAGGACTTTACCTGAAGCCTTCAACTGCCAATTTTCCTTTTAATAGGGACTATCATTAAAAGGAATATTGGTGGTGAAAGTGGTTTTATCGGTAAAACTAAGCAAACTTAGGCGAAAATTTCAAAAACAAAGATATATCACTACCTTGGTAAATTTTCTATGATCCATACTGCTGGGAGTGTAAATGCATCTTCAGTTAATGCATACCGTTTGTTTTTTGTCTAGGACGACGACTCCTGTGGAATTTGAATTCGGTGGTTAGACGTGACCTCCAATATTTGTAGGGCCGTTCGTGCTCTTTCTCATCCCCACATCACGGCCTCCAATATTATTTGGGTTTGTTCTCCATCGCCGCCTTAGATCGTTCCCAGTTAATCTTCTGTGAAGTTTCCATGTGGTAAACTGCGATGCCGTTTGTTTTTCGTATCACCTGTATGTTGCTATTGCGTTTATACCAGAGTTTTAGCCGAATTTTACAAACCTACCATTTGCTTCCTGTAGGAATGTGTGAGCAATCTTCTTTGAGCTGGAATGCCGCGCTGTTCTCTTAAATTCATTAGCTGCTATTGCCTTTAGTTGTCCACTCGGGTGCCCCATATCAAAGGGGATTCCTCTTCCGGTCGTCCTGTACGGTTGGACTTTTTGCCCTCGTCAGCATCACACCAAGAAAGGGAAGATTTCCTCTACCACCTCATCTTTTATGAAATTTATCTCCCCCTTCCAGCAATTTAGTACCTTCAACACATTCTCGGTCTGTCCTCATTTCAAGACTGATCCCACATCATCAACAGATCTGCGCCACATCTTCATACAGGGGAAGGATTCTTGAAGCAAAGGCGTTCATATGCTGCATAACCATTTCTGCTGTGGTGGGGGAACTCGAGTACCCCATAGGGGCTCCTTTTAGTGTGACAAAATGTCTCCCCGTTGTACTCAATATAAGTGGATGTGGCAAAATGAGTTAAGAGACGATCTAAGAAGGAGATGGAGAACTAACCCAACTAATATTGGAGGCTGCGATATGGGGAAGAGGAAGACCGGCCCTACAAATATTGGAGGCCACGTCCAACCGCTGAATTTGAATTCCACGGGAGGAGTAGACAAGAAAAAAAATGGTGTGCGTTGCCTATGAACGTTTTTAGGTGGTTTTAAATATATTTTTTTTTTTAAGCCTATGCAACAATATTGTGATGAGTGATTGTTTTGTGTATTGTACAGGAATGGCACCAGCATGATTTCCTTAATCATTCCACCCAAAGACCAAATATCAAGAGTTTCCAAAATGTTGGCCGATGAGTTTGGTACGGCGTCCAACATTAAAAGCCGAGTCAACAGGTTATCCGTTTTAGGAGCCATCACGTCGGTACAACATCGGCTCAAACTCTACACAAAGGGTAAGTCAGTTCACTACTAACCAGATATGTAGTCAGGATTAACACGTTTTGGCAGTCGCCATTGGCTGATTAGCTACCGTCCGATTGCGGCCAGTTGTTTGTCTTTTCATTCTCGTATTATTGTAAAAGAGATGTGGAGGGGGCAAACTTAACTGGCAAAAGAATAAATTAAACAAGACATAGGGAGCCTGTGTTTAAGGCTATAGTTTTAACAATTTTTGACGTTAATTTGCTGCAGTCTTGTCATCAGTCAATTGTCGACCACAAAAGAGATTGCCATGTGGCAGCGGGCCGGTATAATTCTGAAATAGGCAGAGGTCTATAGCCTATACAAAAAGCACAATAGCGTTAAGACTGCACCAATGTTGCATTGAATATATCGCCTCAACTGATCACATTATTTGCAGTTGTTAACAAATAAAAAAAAAACTTATTCTATTTTGAAGCTTGGTTTCGGCAGAATTGTGAAATTTGTATTGGAGAAGTTGGCAAACGAAGTGTGATTGTTTACTTGGGTTCCAGAAAACATTGGGCTCATGTTCATTGTTTATCCATTTTCCAAAATATATGAGCTGCAGTTGACAGGCTAATTTCGACAACACTTTCGCAAGGGAAACAACTCTGATGACATCTGCTTTAGGCTTTTTTGGTACTAGTTTGCCTAGGATTACATTTGCCTAGGATTACATTTGCAAGGCCCAGTGGTAGTGTAAGGCTTGCTGGGGTTGAGTGATCCACTTCTTGCTCAGTAGGGCTAGCTTTGGTTGGACAAGGTGGAGTATGTCATGACCCTTCAGCCCTCTTCTCCCCCCCCCCCCCACCTCCCCCCCCTCATATCTAGAAGTACTCCACGTTATACACCCAGAGCTTGCCCAACTAAGCAAAAAGTGGATCTCTCATCCCATCAGTCTTTCCCTACGATTGGGCCTTGTAAAGAACAATGCAACAGACCGGCAGTCCGATGTAATCCAAGGCAAATCAGTCTTACCAGAAATGTCAGGTGAAAAATTGTTCGAAAAATTAGTCAACTTGCAGCTCGTATATTTTGAAAAAAGCATAAAATGAATCCAAGGTGAAGTTGGTGTTGCTGGAACTTCGAAATCGTTTTACTTCAACGTTGGCACGTATGCCCCCACTCACCACATAGAATACACCAATGTTGCGTAAGATATACTCCTTGTAGCTCATCCTTGGCCTTGGAAACTACTGTCCAATATTTACTTAACAATTGCTGGGCAAATTACGGTCTCAATTTTATTGTCCGTTTTTAACGTAATTCGGAATTGCTTGATTTATTTGGAATAATTGCTACACCCCGAGGAGTAATTAAGTGATATATCAAAACAAAAGAAAGCCCACAGACGCACACTGGATGTGAAGCTGGTTTGAGTTTTCTAACGAAGGCAAGTTCAGAGTCCAACATCCTGGCTCAAATTATTCCATTCAACAATGGTGCGTAAAAAAAAAAGCCTGCTGGTATGTTCTGATTACTCTGCAATCTTTTCATTTTACTGGTATAGTCATGATGTCCCTAATTGGTGCACAAACTAGTAATCGGTGAAAGAAATAATTGTCGAGATACGGGTATAAATATTGGGAGATCTGGTAATGGAGTTCAGCAGTGGGGGAGGGGGTGTGACAAAATTTGGTAGTTCGTTCTTGTGTGTTGATCAGAGTTACTTTATTTGTTTTAGTTCCACCCAATGGGTTGGTAATCTATTGTGGGACCATTGTGACAGAGGAGGGCAAGGAGAAGAAAGTCAATATTGACTTTGAACCTTTCAAGCCTATTAATACTTCCCTTTACTTGTGCGATAACAAGTTTCACACAGAGGTGAGTGCACACACTCATTACGTCGGTAACTTCCCAGAAAGACTGAGCAGTGCTATGTTTGCATACGTGACTTTGTTTGTTTCAGGCCTTGACTGCATTACTGGCAGATGATAATAAGTTTGGCTTCATAGTCATGGACGGCAATGGAGCGTTATTTGGCACGTTACAAGGCAATACGAGGGAGGTTTTGCACAAATTTACAGTTGATCTTCCGAAGAAGCATGGTGAGTATAGTTGCCCTTCTGCAGGGTTGGACTGAAATCTATCTTCTAGCGGTACCATAAAAACCTATTGTTTATTTGACATTGACAATTATCCTTACATTTTCTGATTCGGACATTCAAATGCACTATTTTAGGTTTCGTCAAGATCTCTTGAGTAGTTCTAGTTTCAAGTCATCAGCTTGTTTTCAGGAGTTGAACATTTCCACTACCATTTGAAAATACTTCCCTGTAGTTGATGGCTAATTATGCTCGATGCCCAGACATTTAATCAAAGAAGCTTCATTAGTTCACCACCACATGCTCTTTACCCAGCTCTTTGCCATCTCAATCTATTGTTTGAGCCCAACCAAGATGGTTCTGCCTATGCTCTCTTTTGTAGAAAAATGTATAAAAGTAATAAATGCGTTTAACCGTTTGAGTCTAAATAACGATATATCGACGCTTCATAACCGCGGTAAAACGTCCGACAAACAATATATTGTACCCTCAGTTCAAAGCCCCGTTGCAAAGAAAAAACTAGCCACTGCGTCCAACAGAGGTGTAATTCTGGTTGAAATAAGTATTTTCAGACTCTTATTTTGGATTTATTTAATTCAATATCACCTTAATTGAGTTTTTTTTGGTAGTGTCAAAATTGACGTGAAATTGTTTTTTTTTGTTTGCTGAAGAATAGCTGTTGGTTGAAGCTGTCTAACGCAACGCACGGCAGCCATCGTGGTCGTGTTGGAAAGCTGGTAATCCCCATTTCCTTGTGTGCTTTGAATGACGTCCGTATCATGTACTTCGCTGCCTTACGTGTTCCTAGCATAAACTGATCAATTTTCCACGTCCGTTTTGAACCTCGTTCAGTATCGTGGGCTACAATTGGTTAGTTTGTGGCACATGATTGCCAGTCGCAAGTGACGTCACATGAGGCGAGACAAGATCGCAGGCATTTGTCCTAGCAGGTCGCTTCTCTTGCAAATAGCCAGTTAGGAGTGCGATGGAGGCCAAAAACCGATCGCTTTTCAACTATCGCGAATATTTCTGAAATAAAACAACTTTCAACTACTTGTGTGGTATTAAAAACATCGAAAAAATCTTTCGGAGGCAGTAAACGACGCTGGAATAGAAAAATAACCAGCGGATGTTATCATTTCAAGGTCTCCGGTGTATTGCAAGTAGAATATTTTCATAAAGAGCATTTACATAGCTGAATTCACATTTTTTTTTATTTATGAAAACGTAACACAATGGTCTCGAGTATATTTTTGTACAGTTATTTACAATATAATTATTACGTCTGAAACTTTTCATATTCTTAGACCGTTTAGTTATTTACTACGATTTATTTCACCAAGACATGCAACTTGTTTTGGTTGTGGTCGTTTTTACTAAAGACGATGAAAATGGCCGTCGACTGAAAAGGTTTAAGAACAAATTACATGGACGACTTTGGACGTGCGTTGCACGTACAAATCCCCGGTGATAAACGTGACATGTTGATGTTGTAAGACATGTGATTTTTAGTAGGGATCAACTGAGTCCAGATCCGGTAATTATCCGGATCCTACACAAATAATCAACTTCCTTTTTTCTTTGCCTCTTAATAAAAAGTAGTAAAATAACTTAGCGGTCTACGAGTATAAAAAATTGCAGACGAAATAATTATATTGTAAATTATTATACAAAAATATGAACGGGAGAATACGAAACGAAGATGCCCAAAAAGTCAAAACCTTTATCGGGGAACACAAATCGAGAGCTATTAGCCAGTCAAGTTGTACCGAAAGTCGGCTCATTTTTCCGTGAAAGAATCGTAATTTAAAAAAGACAGCTTGAAATCATTAAATTTTTTTTTTTGTTAATCTATTAAACTTACCTTGCCAAACTGCAAAAAAAATACAAAAAACATCAACCGTATGGATAGGTGCAACTGGCATGTCTTCCCTATTGCACGTGGTGAGTGAGTTAGGCCTAACGCACGAAGCTGCAAACGTTAAAATTTTCGCCTTTGAACTTTTTAATTTCTGGAAAACGATCCGATTATTTACTTCACTGGGTAAATGTTGAGTGCCTTTGAAGTATCCAAAATTCATTTTGTTGCAGAAACTGATAATCTGCTCCCTTAATTCATTTTTAGTCTTCGTAAACATTGCCTTTGCCGCATCAACAGGCAGAAAGACTGGAGCCCACCTGGAGGTGGTAGTCAACTGTTGGAGTTATTAGCCAACTCCAAAACCTAATATGGCTAGCTGATAACACCCATATTTAAATCTGCACATATTATTTTATATGGCTCTACTTATACGCCAGTGTAGCCAACTCAAAAACCAGGCATGATTAACTGATAACCATGTTTAAATTTTCAAACGTTTATTTCGTGTTTTTTTTTTCCTTCAGCTGTATGTTATTTTATTTTATATTATTTATAATTAAACAAAATTTTAAAATATTTTGTCGAATAAAACAGAATATTTTTTTTAACCAGGCATGATGAAAACCATGATAACCATGCTTAAACCTGTAAATATTTTTCTAACATTTTTTTTTTTGGTATTATTTTAAAATATTTAAAATTATTGTATCGGTATCGGACTCCCACTACTTTAGAGGTATTGTTATCAGATGGGTGAAAAGTGATATCGGTGCAGCCCTGGTTAGCAATATTACTCAGTCACTTAAGTCACGATAAAGGATTGACTTCCAAACATGATTCTAAGAAAATTTCCGTGAGTTTCAATGAAGATATGCACAGTTTGTTTTAATTCGCATCAGTATTGTAAAAGGATCGGCTTCGTGAAAGTATCGATATTGAAACAAAAAAATTGGTCTCGCACATCCCTGCGTTTTAATGACTGCATCAAAAACTAACAAAAAAAATCTAGCATGATAAACCGCAGATGTTTGCAAGAGTTGAGTCTTTCAGTTTTGTTCATTTAAATGAAAAAAAAAATAAAAGACCTGTTGTGACTTTTATGTTTTTTATGAAACTTATTGAATTTTTTTATGAAACCAAAATTCAATCATTTAATGTAATGGTAATCCTATACTGGTTTCACAAACGTTCCAAATTCTGAAAATTATTTTTTTAATGAAGCAGTAGGCTAGGCTAATCTATGAGAAAATCCTTATTTAGAAAAATATTTTTGATTAACCTAATGGGTGCTTTGTTTGATTGTTTAAAGAAATTTAGAACAGTGTCAAAATGCTGTAGCCTATAGGCACTTGTACTGCACTCTTAATAGCGTTAAGACTTTCAAATGTTTAATGTAAGAAAGTAACGTAAAACAAAAGGAACACCATCTGCAACTTATAAGGGGAAATATAAACAACTTTATTTCATCTTTTTTGTATGAATTACCCGATATCCGGAACCGATTCGGTAAAATGCTGTCCGGTTGATCCCTAGTTACAATGCAGCTTTTTTCAATGGTTTTTCTTTATATCTATGCATTTCGGTGTTTATTAAATAAATTAAATCGGAACCCACCGATATGGGAAGTGACTGGGGAGAATTTTTTTTTTTTGGGGGGGGGGGGGGGGAAGCTTGCATCATTCAGTCAGCCTGAATCATCAGTTCCATGCCAGTAAGGTAATATTTCTAGGATTACCGTATTGGCTCGCATATAAGCCACGCTCGCAGATAAGCCGTACCCAGAAAAAAAAGCCCTTACCAAGAAAAAAAAATGCGCATAAGCCAAATGTTTTCTACCAATTCGTGACCTGTAAAGATGTGAAAATGTTGGTATTAATTAATCAGTGGACAAGCACCTAATGCTGGGACTAAGCATTAGTCCTGTTAAATTAGTAATAAGCAGCAATTTTCTTAACGATTTGGAGGCCATGTTTGTTTAAAAATTTTAAGTTAAATGTTTTTTAGAAATCACTCCAGAACAGTTGTAGCTAGTGGCTTATGATTTTCGCCATTGGAATGCTGGCGAAAAAAACGGTTAAAATGGTGTATTTGAACGTCAAAATCTGTCAATATTTAACGAACTTATCGTCATGTACCCATACAAGCTGTACTCAAAAAAAAAAAAATCGAATGTCAACTCAAAACATCAATATCGTAAGTGATTTTGGGATTAATCCCTGTGAAGTGTGCCTTAAGCAGTCTTTTGAGGATGATGTACGTAAAATGGAAGAGATACAAGTCCAGATTAAATAAACACAAATTGCTGTAAATTATATAGAGGAAAACAAGCCAAAAAAGGTGGCTTACTGTACTACGTTATTCCCACTATTGGCTTGTTTTCGTCTTTCCTTTATACAAGCCGAGGTCGGCCTCATCGGAATCAAGCCAAAGTGATGTAGATTGTGCCAAGTCCAGCTATTACTCATAATGTTAATAAGGATCGACCGATACAGGTTTTTGCCGATCCGATCCGATAACTGTCATTCCGATCCGAAACCGATATTTAATATTTTTAACCAAGCAAAAATATGAACTTAATAAGAACTAAAAAATACTATATTATCCTTGTTACTTCATATAATTGAAAATAAGTTATAATTATCATATTTTTACACTTTTATTGCAATGAGTTACAAAATGTTATTATTACGCACAGTGGTTCTATCTGGGTAAAATTTACCACTGCTTATCCCGTCCGGTTCCTTATAACTTTTGGCACCTTCTCATACCAGGACCACAAATAAAAATATGAACATATGGACCTTATTTAAAGTTAAATGCAAAAAAAATAGAAAAAACCCATTTATCAGCACTGTAGTACAATGAATTTAACGCTGATTAAAATTCTTCATTACAAACGATTTAAAATTTCTGATGTTAAGTATGAGTACCCTACTTTTGTACTAACTGCATAATCGTATGCACACTTTCATGAGAGAAAAAACGAAAATCGGAAATTATAAAACTAGTCTTTACAGGGGCTGGTCATGCCTTTTAAATTTCAAATCAACTGTCTAGTTTCCGGGCTCTGCTCCTCAAACCCCCATCCATAAAAAAAAAAAAATCCTAGTAATTAAAATTATTGTCTAGCAAAAAATTAATTACGAACGAATGACAAATTAACGCTGGACATTGGAAAAATATTCCTTTGCTTACTTTACTTGTCCCCCCTCCCCAAACTCTTGTCTAACTAAAATAGACCTCCGCTAGGAAAACGCGATATAAAATCACCGTAACCCATCAGGCCAACTACCTAGCACGAAACAAAACTTGGGTGTATGCTTTACCAATCCAATGCTTTACTATCCAATATTGAATTTCTTACTAATAAACCTTTTTGCTGCAATATCTTTAATTGGTATCCATATATTTCATTCAGATCCACTTAAAACTAGTTTTAAATAGATCGTAGTTGCTCGGATAAATTGACTACGTCGAAGAAACCGGTTGTTTACAAAATGCTCTTTAAAATTTGATACCTGAAAGGTGCACCTACTACCAGTAAAATAGAGGATACAGCTTGAATAATTTTAACAGTAGTAAAAACACAGGATTCGAGTAAATACTTGGATATTGTTATACTATACTAGTAATAAAGTATTTTTAAAAAGTAATAATTTTAAATTTGATTAGACGATTTTTTTTCATGGCCTAATGTGCATTACTTTTTCCCGGTTGTCCGCGTACTGAGCACCCTGCCGATACCAGCCAAGACAAAAGACAACACACTCCGTAACAAATAATTAAAACGTTTCTCGTTACCGCATTTTTTATGGATTTGTATTTCTAAAATAAATTACAATGTTGACATAATATATTTTTAAAACCTTTTAAAAATCACAACCCGCTTATGCACTGTCCAGGATTACTGACTAGCACGTTTTGTGTTGGCCCTTGTGACTGAGCTCCACAACAAAGAAATCTTGCAAGGATCGGAAGTAACGCTACTAATGCTTCTACAACCATCGATTTCTTTAACTAACAAAAGGTAAACTAGATCGAACTATAAGTTAATGTACTTTTACGTTAAATATTTAATAAAAGTTACTAAGATACACAATGTTCAGTATTAACCAAATTTTAGGTGGGTTTGGCACGTGCTCCGGTAGGACCAGCTGGTGCTTGCTTCCCGTCGATCGCTAGACGATTTAAACGCAATGCACTAGACATTAGTATTAGTATTTACAAGAATTTATAAATTGTTGGTATTGAGACGTGACAAGCCTTTGCTAGTTAATCTGTTAAACCGAAGCAATTTACAAAACTGAAACTCGCGTTTGGCAGTGAAGTTGACGTCGGTATCGGACACACAAACCGATCCGATTATCGGAAGAAAAATATCGGCCGATGCCGATACGATGATCGGTCGATCCCTAAATGTTAATGTGTCTGATAAAATTCCTCCGCATTCCGGTGACCAGAGTTTAAATGCGTAACTGTTTTTTCAGGTCAAAAAAAAATTCTTGGTATCGGGGTTTTACAACAGTAAATCCCTGTTAAAATGAGAACTCACAGGTCTTTAAATTTGTAATTGTCTTTCCTGGTTATCGTTAAAACAAATCCTGTGGTTTTTTGTACTAGGTTCCGTGAATAAAAGGTTAGATCAGATAAACGTGTTCCTACGATGGAACCGCGTTAGGATGAACATCTAGGGACCAAAACATAAATTGTTAGTGTTCTTTCTCTTGAATTCTGTCTGATAAGCTGATTAATCACTAAATACCTTAAATCTTTGGTTAACTCAATTGAATTGTCATTTAAGCTGACCATACCATAAAATACAAAAGGTTTTGATCGTTCTGCTGCTTCTAAATTGGTGAACCTTATGCCCATGTAACTAGGGGTATGATTCTAATTTTAAATGTTGTGCTTTTATATTGTTTTTTTTTAAACTCAGGTCGAGGTGGCCAGTCAGCGTTACGTTTTGCTCGGCTAC
>JAHWFP010072950.1:0-11995 GCA_023313725.1 Lithobius niger | reverse complement strand
GCAGTTAGACGTTAATCCAGTTAGACGTTTATCCATTATACAATTATCCATTATACGGTATTCCGTTTAGATGCTTTTCCAGATTTTTTATTTAGGCATATTTTAGACAATTATCCCATTAGACGATTTTCCAGTTAGACGTTCGTCCGACGCCCCGTAGGGATTGCGGGTTAAAGTAACTGTGGAGGAGAGGGCATATGTGGGAGCCATTTACATGTTCGGTCTTTGGTTTGATAAATTTAAAACCAAAGACCAAACACCAGAGGTGCCAGACGGAGGCGGAGAGATATTCAGAACCCACAATATGGGAGTGCAGGAAGGGGATGCAGCGGGGTGTGGCAGGAGCAGGGGTGTGCGGGTGGTGTGTAAGGGGGGTGCGCAGCATGCGCACGGGCACAACTAGTCTACAAATATAATACGGAGAAGGCGTCCAAGTCACCGGCCACGCCATTCCGTGGTACAATCAAGTACCCCACCCTGTAGTGCCACCTACTGACGGGATTCGCCTTCAAATTCGGGTTGGGACACTTTTCCAACGTCTTCGAACAGATGGCGCCTCTTACCAAACCTGCCATGTCGCCGTCTATTGACGGCCTTGGACTACAAGTTCGGGTTATAACACTTTTTCCAAAGTTTTCGAAGAGATGGCGCCACTTACCAGACCTGCCGCAGCGTTTTTGGGTTCATTTTTTGGTATTGTCGTGGTACCAAAGCGGCCAACAAAGTTTTAGTCGCGTAGACTGTGCCATTGTCGGCGTTTGAGCTAAAAAAAAAAAAAAAAATACAACCCGTCTACTAAACCAAACAACTTTAAACCAAACGACGATTGGTCCGTAATTTCGAGGTGGGCCTCGAAAATTGGCAGCCTGATACGATGGAAAGGCGCATTTACATCCTAGATGTTCTCTTCCAGAAAGGAGTTAAATTGTTTTTAAGTGGACGGCAACAATCGTTGCTTGCAACAATTTCGCAATGCGCAGTACAGAGGTGAATTGTTTCAAAGGATTAACTTAAACATAGTTAAGCAGCATTGGGCTGGATTGATACTTGGGTGGGTGACCACCTGGGAATCTGGCTGTTGCAGACATAGGGCCTTAGGGCTTCGGGCAGATGACCAGGAGTGGTTAACGCTCGTTAAACCCTTTACCCTTTACTTAAACATAGGGTTACTTGCTTAAAGAATGCTGGATTTCTCAGAGCCTTCAGTCAAACATACGCATCGGGGCTGCACCAAAGGGGAAATGTCACGGGGCGGCGTTTTCGAGGGGTGCGGGAGAAAGTGCCAGGGCAAGTGTGTTTGGCGGGCAATGCGCGCTACCGAAGTGAATAATCAAAGGATTAACTTAAACATGGGATTCCTTGCTTACTGAATGCTGGATTTCTCAGTGATAGGATTTTTTTTTAGCCTGCAGTCAAACACACGCTAGCGACTTTTCCGGGGCTGCACCAAAGGGAGAATGTCACGGGGCCACGTTTTCGGGAAGGGGGAGGCGGGCAAGCGTGTATGAGGGGGGGGGGACACGTATGCGAATCCGGGAGGGGGCAGGAGTGTGGGGATTGGGGGTTAAATTAATTTAGGGGGGAGGGCATATGTGGGAGCCATTCACATGTTCGGTCTTCGGTTTGATAAATTTAAAAACAAAGACCAAACACCAGAGGTGCCAGAGGGAGGCGGAGAGATATTCAGAACCCACACTATGTGCACTATGTGCTGGCGGGAGTGCAGGAACGGGATGGAACGGGGTGCGGCAGGGGAAGGGGAAGCAGGGATGTGCGGGTGGTGGGTAGGGGGGGGGGTGCGCAGCATGTGCACGGGCACAAGTAGTATACGATTATAAAAGTTAAACCATTAGCGATCAGTGGCTGTCAAATTTCATGATCTGAAGTAGACATTTTGAAGGACATTTCATACGAAGCTGTTATTAAACCATTTGCAGCCAGTTCGTCCACTCGAATGACAAAGCTAGTTAGGAATGTCTAGAGGAATGTCATCAGTGAGGAATGTCTAGAGTCAGCCAGTGAGACTATCAGGTCTAAGAGTTAATAAATACAGATGTGCACTGTTCTCAATAAGTTTCTCTTTACCTACAGGAGGTGGAATTACTTTATACAAAAAGTAAAGTTTCTTACATGTTAGAAGTCACTAGATTAGCTTAGTTTAAATCAAAATCAGAGCAAAAAGTTACGAAAGCGTTTTTTTCTCTTTTTTTTGAGGGGGGGGGAGTGGGGAAGGGGTCGGGTCCACACTACTGGTGACAGGGGAATTAAAGGGGATTTAAAAGAAAGCAAAATTAGCCTGACGTCATTTATGTATGCCCCCCTAAGTGGTGTTTTTGACGCCAGTAGAGAAAAGCAATAAATATTAATCATGATGCCACTCTGAAATCGCTTGTCGGAGATTCCATTATGTGTTGCGGTTCTTGTCGAACAAATGCGGTGAATGTAGAGTTGCAAGAGCAAACAAGCACTCATGCCAAAGCTTGCTTCTTCCGCCCTAATACATCTCTCTAGCTTCATCATCAGCCATGTTTACATTTACTCTCCAATCGATACAACGGTCTCTCTCAAACTCGCTCTTGTTTCGTTAGCCATACAGCAATGAAAGGGTCATGCGATTCTCGAAAGGTGGGTTCAAGCAAAAGTTAACAGTTTGTATTAAAAATGTAAGACGTATTTTTACAAAATTAAACAAAAAAAAAACCGTTCCAGACCACGTAAATGTCAAGACAACTTAAATGTCAAAAGTGCATAACCCGTTGACCATCGTACACCACAATTTTTATCTTATGCTTAGACAGTAATAAATAATGAATGTCCTGGTATTTGGGCTTCGTTGCGTTGACTGAGAAAACACCGAGGTAAAAGTGAAACGCTGAACTTTCGTCTTACGAAAGGGAGTGCAAAATGTGATGTCATACATCTATTGTTAGATAGGTAGATTTACTTCTTACTTTTGTCTTACGAAAGGGAGTGAAAAATCTGATGACTTACATTTACTTTTAGATGTATATGGACTTGCTTCTCCGGATAAGGTACGCAAACCGGCGGTGCTATCAAATTTGGTGTGTAACAAGGCAGACCCAAACAGCGAAGTCTGGGATAAAACCCATGGGTTCTTTGAATCCCCAAGAAATAGTTTAACAGTCCAAAGGAGATCCGGAAAACAATGCTGAGTTAATGGAATCAAGGACGTACTTTGCCAACCAGAAGGTTTGCTAGTACACACTGAACAACAAACTTGAACTTGTTCGTAACGTATTATTCGTAATGTATTAAGCTTATTAATATGCTAGCTGTAAAGCATGACGGGCTTTACAGCCATTATGTTAATAATGCAAATAGCTACAAATAATGTCATGAAGTCAAGCGAATTCGGGAACTTAAGTTGTTTATTACTGAAGTGGACTTGTCTATTACACATGGGCGTCATAGTAGATCACTGCATTCCATGCCCTTTGTAAGCCCATCATTAAGTTCATTGTTTTCATCCTTTGTGCTCATCCAAATTTCAGAGAGTTCAAACACAGATTTCTACGTCCACTAATTATTCAACGCCTTCATTGTTCGCTCCGGTTGCTTTCAAGCTGGCCAATCTGTAATTGTCCATCATGTCATTTTATTTTTTTAACATTGTTATAATTATAATTTTTTTTAAATTTTCGAGTGGGTTATTATTATTTTGTTTTAATTTAATGTGTAGTGGTTGTTAGGTGGTTAACTTCTTTGGAATTGGCTGCGACACCTTTTGATTGTTGTTTGACTTCGGCTGTTGAGACTTTTGTTTGTTGATGACTGTGTGTGAGGCCAATTTTTTTTTTAATGTACTGATTTTGTACTGCTGACATGTGGTAGCAGGAGCAAGTTTTGATAGGTGCTATAACGGTTTTTTTTTTGGTAGATTAATATTTCGGCATTTTTGTGTGTGAGAAGAAGGATTGTAAAAAGGTTTTTTTTTAAATCAGAAAACAGTTAAGAATGGATTGTAGTTTTTTTACTCAACTTTATATCCTTGCATGACACTGCGGATGTTTTTCAACCTTCCGAAAAACGACACCTTGTATCGAGGTTTTTTTTTTTAACATATTCAGCCAGTTTGTCAAAATCATGTGAAAGGGAAACAGATAAATGCCTGAGTAGTTTACATTTATAGGTGACCTGGTGAAATGGCTGCAACAGCTTCCAGGATATACCAGCTTCCAACTTCCCACCCTGTCGAGAACGATTAGAACCCGAGGGCCCTCCCTCGAGCTTCAGTGCCCAATCAAGACTTCATAAATACTGAAGCCGGAGCTGGGTTTTTTTTCGGAATTAGTGTAATTAAGTCCTCGAATCAACTCCCTCAGTCACCTATTTATGCTGAACCCATTAATCTGTGGAGGAATCGGGTCTGATGCCATTTTCCTGATGGCACTCTTTTGTTTTTCTTTCCTACGATCTTCACTCCTCAACATTAAGAATATTTTTTTTAATTAAAGAATTTGAGAAAATATTATTTAATAATAGTACTCAAATATTAAGTTTTTCATAAAATACTTTATTCAGTAGGTAAAATATCGTTCCGGCAGCCTTCGATGTTTACGATGCAAGGACGGCAGTGATTGGGGAGGAGGGGGGGTTTGTAGTTTAACGGCGCATCGATAGCAAGGTCATTTAAAGCCAACCACAGTGCTATGGTCCAGGTTGCCACGCATTACAGAGATGGCTCTCCTGGTCATCAGCTCTACTCAGTGCTGTAAATAAACATGTATATTTTTTTTTTCAAACGCCCCACTGGTAGAAAACGTATATAAACATGACAGAAAGCAGAGATAGACATTACAGTAAGCAATGATTTGTCCTACCACTCAGCCATACTGACACGCATGTCAGTATGGGTGAGCGGTAGGACTCCAGCCTTTGTCTCAAAAGTTTAAAGACGGGAAAGCCAAAGGCTCACAAGAAATGTTGTCTCAAAAGCCGTGGGTTCAATTTTCTCTCAGGCAATCTGACCTTAACATAAATATGCCTGCATCTGTATTTATTTATTAGAAAACGTATGTCCGCTTTATTATTTTTATTGGACGGTTATTTTACTTGTTTTATGTAATGTATGACTTCATAGAAAATAGTTTTGAAGAAACTAAGGCATAAATAGAATTTTCCAAGGAGTTTAGGGGGGGGGGGCGCTTACCCCGGCCCCTTCCCCTCGTTATTTACTCCCCTGGCTCTACGCAAGGTTGTTTTGGTTGGTCACAGTACAGTAAAATCCTTGTCATTATGACTGCCGCAGATAGAACCGCGTCATTTTGTGAAGAATGGGGCTTCTAGCAGCTGAAACCATGACTTTCTCTTCATAACACAACTATCACCACGTTTACCTCTTCGAAGCACTTCAGAGGGATGCGTGTCTCATCCGTGTCGCCTCCGTGGGTCTTATAAACACCCGTTCGTGGCGCTCTATCCCACCCGGCAATACAGAACCTAAAGCGCTTTAGAGAGGTGGTTGGGGAGTCGGATGCGTATCGTCTTTATTCATGTAAACACTCGCAATCGCATCGAGATGTTGGAGCGGGCCTTGTAAAGATGGCGGACACAGTTACGGCGTCCATATAATTTGCCGCCCGTGTAATTTTGTTGCTGGTGTATCTCGAATGTTAGGCTAAAAAACTGAAAAATAGTGTACATGACTATAGGAAGACCACTAAGACTTAGAAATATGTATTCTAAATATCTTCATTTGAAACAATCACAGTACGACATTTCTGTTGAGCTGAGGTATGTGGACGCTTTTCGTAGATCACATAATCCAACGCGAGCAAGCAGCACTAGGACGCATTATTAGGAAGGAAATGAAGGAAATTGGCCCGTTACCAAACCCGGATGTGTGATCAAAAACATGTATCGGTGAACACAGATCAAACAAAGCTTTCTCCAGTCAATATCGAAAGAAATAAGTACAAATAACACCAATCTTCGAAGAGTTATAATTTCGAAGAGCCAGGTGTATTTACTTTACTGGACACTATAGTTACGGTGCTTCTCGTAAATTTGGTCTCATGGTGAGTCTATTTTATTTTTCTGGTTAGTTTCATCAGTTTAGCCATACTTCGATTTTATTTTTATTTTTGTTTTATTCTTGTTTTATCTTTTTATTGTACAATGAAGAATCTGGATGAGATTGGACAATTTTTTTGTCATTAAACTGTCTATGCTGAGGGTTATCTAGCGTCTACCATGGGTTTCGCTGTTTGTTGAGTTTAAAATTATTTTAACAAGCAATTATGTGCAAATAATGATCAGAAATTCCGTTGTCAGAAAAACTTTTGTTATGAAAAACGAAGAGCTCGCCAAAAAATCTATTCCCGGAGGATAAAAAAAAGAAGAATTGTTTGTGCGGTTAGAAAATTGATGTTGCCGCATGAGATGCCTAGATTAGTCCGGCTGCCAGCAGTTCTGTTGCCGCCACACACAACGGATAATCCAGCAAAACTCGGTGTTTGTTTTCTTCACTGCCGTATGCTGTATACTGTGCGTTTAACTGCGGTCACAAAGTGCAAACTTTCCGCTTATGAGGGTTGACCCTCGGACTGTTCTCAGAAAACATTAACGTTTTTCTTTACCCTGATCTGTTTCCAACAAGAAACATCTTGACGAGAAGAATCCTGCGGTCAAGTACGGCCCCGTATTATCATCATGTTATTTCTAAGTATTCTTGATTAAATGTGATTTGGCGATGGGGTTCCTCCGACTCGTCATTGTGTGCAGAGCCCTCCAACTCCCCAACACCCTCCACCCCCGCCACACACACACACACACACAATTACAGCACGAATTAAGCGTGGAATATTTTTATAGCGAACTCCCAAGAGAGTAAGCTGGCGTAATTGGTGGACGCTAAACCGGGCCATTCGTCTCCATAGAAACAGACCAGAGCACGTATTATGCTCTGTGAGTCGGAGGAAGGAAACTGGCGACGTGTTTCTGTGTGGTCTGGGGGAAGCGAACTGTAATTGGGTGAGACGAGAGCTTGGAATTGGAAAAGAAGAAGCAGAAAAGGAAAGCAACTTAGAGTTTCTCTAGGGTTTCGTCTCGAAGTTGGATTGCAGAGCCGGAGCAAATTTTTACGACCTGAATTTACAGAAAAAGTAGCGCGCTACTACTAGGGAGACGATAGGAAATTCAAAGCAGGATTTTAAATTGTATTTTTGGAAGGGATGCACTGGGCTATGAATTATTCACAGCGGAGACAAAATAGCGTAGACTAATGAATAACGATTGTGGCTGGCGCACGGGCAGCGCTAGAGTCGCCCCAGCAGCAACCACAACGTGAAATTGTGTTCCTGCCACGAAGAATTTTTTTTTCATTGTTAATGTTTTTAATTGCAGACACACACACTCAGTTCTTCAGGGCACAAGGAATTAAACTGGAAAAATTGCTTACAGACATCTTAAAATACTAACAACATTTTTTGGAACAAATAAAAGAATTGTCTAATCATGGCGGAAGTGTGACTGGAAGAAGAGTGGTTTTTCGACTCCAGTCAAAAAAAAGTACTATAGGCATAAAGTTCTCAATGAGGCAAGGTGGCCTAATCGTTAGCATGATCGTCTTATGTGCCAAAGGTCCCGGGGTCGAGTCTGGCGTCAGCTACCCCTGGTATTTTCGGGAAGAGAAGGGCCCTGTGATGTCTCCGCTCATGTCGACTGTGGCATATAAAAGATCCTAGGAATTTCCAATGGGAATTACCTAGCAAAATTGTCCCTTTCTCCTTTTGGCGCTATGGCTAACGCTGGGTGGGTGACAACAACAGTCGCGAAGTTCTGAGCGAGATGCTGTAATACATTAATTTATTTTCTAAATTCTGATTTCCATCTTACACAGTAATTTCTGAATATGAAGCAAGCGAACGAAGCCAACACCAATCTTTACGAGCACATGTGGCGGGCACTGCCATCACCCGCCGCGTAAATAGAAGCAGGCGCGTTGTTTCCAAACGTGATAAATTTGCAGTAATAGTGTGTATTTCTTTTAATATTTGTAAATATTTTCCGCAATCTTCACAGTAAAACAAATTTGACTGGGATATACAGGGTGTTTCATCTCAAGTGTTGCTGCTCAATATCATCCCTAGTATTGCAGATATGTCGAACATGGCCATGGAATACGTTGGAACATCCAGGGGACCATCAGACGGTAAAATCGAAAATAACCTTGACCCAGTTTCAAGTTCAACGAAAAACTAACTCCGGAAGTAGCAGAGATAGGGCATGATGTAAATTGCAAACTTGTAGAGGACGAAGACGAGGATCTCAACAAAGAAAACAGAACAGAAATCGGTTCAAGTGTCAAAGATATACAGTAAAAACAATATGGGTCTTGCAGCCCCATTGTAGGACTTGACCACAACCCACTCTGAGGTAGAAACACAGACAGGCACCACTGTACGTACAGCGAACGGATTAGCAGGCAGACCTGGTGGATCCGTGAGAAGCCTGTTCGCGTGAATCCCTGAGGTAGACATTTCCTATTGGTGCCTATCTGTGTTTCTACCTCAGGGTGGGTTGTGGTCAAGTCCTACAATGGGGCTGCAAGACCCTTATTGTTTTTTCTCTTTGACATTTGAACCGATTTCTGTTCTGTTTGCTTTGTTGAGGTCATGTCTTCGTCCTATACAAGTTTGCAACTTTCATCATGCCCCTATCTCTGCTACTTCCGGAGTTAGTTTTTCGTTGACCGTGAAACCAGTCGTCAAGGTCATTTTCGGTTTAACCGTCTGATGGCCCGATGGATGTGCCAACGTATTCCATGGCCATGTTCGACGTATCTGCAATACTAGGGATGATATTGAACAGCAACACTTGAGATGAAACACCCTGTATAATGGAAAACAGCTTTGTGTTGTTCAAGTAGTGCTCAGGGTTACTAGCCTGGTAGATCGGACTACTTTAATGCCGCTACTAAAAAAAATGGCTTATCCAATAACGGAAAACCAGGATATCTTGGCATTATTATTATTATTAAATATTTGAAGCAGGAACTTCACCTTCCAATAGTGAATTTCCTTCGCCAACCCCTTGTCATGAAATTTCAACCAAGCCAGAACAAAGTTGCAAAAGTTATCGTGTCCCAAGCAAGCAAACAGACACACAAAAAAACCTAAATTCAGTCGAAATTCCTGGTAGACCGTGCAGTCGATCATTCGTTTTTCTGCAGAGATGGATATTGACAATAAAATATCCATTCAAGCAGCTTAATAACAGATCATTTGGCATAACTCAGCAGAACTCAGCTTATATATTACAAGTTGATATAAAATCGGTAATGGAACTCTGGGGAAAAAATTCAGCCAAACCGCCCTATCCGGGTAACGTGATAGGCAACCAAGCTGCGAGGGGGGGGGGGGGTTTGTTTGGGGTTAAAGGGCGCTTTGATAGCTAGGTCACTATATAGCTGCTTTTTAGGTAGCTAGGAATTTATTCTGTCCTGTTTTCAACACAGGGACTTGGCAGCCCATATCACGCGCTGCACGAATAGGTACTATATCCATCCGTGCGGCGCGTAATGTGGACTGCAAAGTTCCCAGTTTGAATTCTCTGGTTTGACACTCCTGTCACGTTTTTTTTTTGCCTTTCTTTACACTGTAAAGGCAAAGAAACGCTTAAAATAAACATTATGTTACACACACCTGATGCGTTTTACAGACGTTTATAGGTAAGAATATACCTTCATAATTTTATAACAATAATTAACCAATGGGAAGCCAATAAACGGCAGCAACCATCCAATCACAACTCTGATTAAACACTGATTAAACGACCATATGGTATTTTATCAGATTAAAGTGCTAGCCTCTTCCCTCTATCTTGAATTAACGTTCGACTCGTTTTGTATTCTGGCTTACGCCGCATAAAGGAAGTATGAAAGAACTGCATTTGGTCGGTCGAAACCAATTTCTAAACGTATACGACGTGCCTGATAGTTAAGTGACACATTATTTAACGTCTCGGCGATGTACGCTTAATCTTTGGTTACCATAGTAACAGAAATTGGCTTTTTGCCGAAGTGTGTTAAGCCTTTCTGGTTAGGCCTATCGCCGCTATGAGAAGCTTGGCGATCCAGGCAACCCCAGTACCATAATAATATACAACGGTACTTGAATATCGGAAATAGTGGAAAATAAATTAATAACAATTGTCGTAAAACTTAGCATTACGGAATATTCTATTTTAAATCTATGAACAACACTTTGATTAAAAATAAAACACGTATTTACTTTCCTTGAAGCGCTCAGGCAGTTGTCTACTTTCACGGCGAGTTGCATTCGGTTTCGGTTAAGTTTTTGATAGATTGTTGGGGAAACAAAACTATAGTATTCATGGTGACGATAGTAGAAAATAGCATGCCTACAGATACTAAACGAACCAGTGAGGACATGTGGCAACAAATTATACGCTTTCATCATTTCGTGCAAACAGAAATTGTGAATTCAAGCGAGAAACCACTGCAATACAACTGGGCCGGGTTATGCAAGTTGAATTTTTATTTTAAAGTTGATGTTTACGGGAGACGGTAAATTCTCGTTTCAAATTAAACTCGAGCGTAGTTTAAGAATCGATAAATTTTCTCAACCACTCGTTACATTTCCAAGCTGATAAAAACACCTCGCGCAAGCGCTCGGTATTTTTTCAGCTTTATCGATACTTAAACTACGCTGGAGTTATATTATTTCTAAAAAAACTCGTAAATAGTCTTTTACGAAGTGCGTGGGCTGACAAGAAACCTTTCAAAACACGAGAGTTCATATACTGTTAGAGACGTGAAATGCGTTTAACGTAAAACACTAGCACTCAGTTTGCAACACTTTACAAACATGCGCTTACATGAATCAGAAGCGCTTAAAATAAAACAGTAGTATTTGTGCTCACTTGTAGGAGATGTGGATCTTAATTTACGGAAGAGAATGAGTATAGCAGGCATCCTGGCAACAATACCGTCTTTAAATGTTCTTGTTTTACATGACTACGGTACTCTTACCATTTAAGCTTTTTCCAAAGACGGAAGCTTCCTTTCTCTCCCAGCTATACCCAACAATATACTTCCCACAATCCTTAATCATCCATCAAGAACAGTCTCACACAGCTTGCTGCTTTAGTATTTAACAATCCTAGACTCCACACAACAATGAATAACAATTTATGGTAAGGCAGCCCTGTCAGCATTTTTTTCTTTAAATAGTATTTATTTTATAACACGTGATAAACGTAACAATTTTCGTTAAACGCAGTTCTCAAAAACATGTGCGTTGTAACGAAAACATCTGGTTTATCTCCAGCACTTTTGTCGTAACAGGTGTTAAGCATGTGTTCATAAAGTGTTGCAATTGAAAGCTAGTGTTTAAAGGCATTTCGCGTCGGCAACAATACAAACGCAAATGTTTTAAAAAGGTTTCTTCTCAGTCCCGCTTAGTTTAAAAACGCTACTATATTTTTTTTCAATTAAAAAAAAGTTTAAAAACGTTTCCTAGGTTTGTCTAAAATGTGCTAATTTTAAAACGTGTTTTTAAAGTGTAGTTACTGAAAGTAAGACGATCAGAATTTGGAAAATACCGGGAAGAAACCCAGCCAAGTCCATGCCAGACAATGAATCACATTTATGTGAGCTACCTGGGGTTATATTCAGTCTAGTTATTGGAAGTCAAACGATCATAATTTTGTAAATAACCGGAAAGGGACCCAGCAAAGTCCGTGCCAGGCAATGAGTCACATTAATGTGAGCTATGACCTAGCTCTATAAGTAGGTTTGGGGGTATATTAAGTCTAGTAACTGAAAATTAGATCATCAGAATTTGGAAAATAACCGGAAAGGAACCCAGCAAAGTGCATGCCAGGTAATGAGTCACATTAATGTGAGCTACTATACCTAGCTCTTTAAATAGGTTTGGGGTTATATTCAGTTTAGTTACTGGAAATTAGACAATCAGAATTTGGAAAATAACCGGAAAGGAACCCAGCAGAG
>JAHWFP010072945.1:0-34664 GCA_023313725.1 Lithobius niger | reverse complement strand
TTCTGATAGTTGGGATCGATTCTTTCCATCAATTGTACCCGAAATTGTTTAAGTTAAAAAGGGACCGCCCAATGCCCATTTAAAAGTGAAGATGTAATGGCTAAGTAGCGAAAGAGTATGGTGATTTTCGAATTCGATGTGCTCTTGGGAGCCCTCTAATAGCCCAAAATATATATGCTTAGGATTTTCAGAAAGCTGCGGGTCTATTCTTTTAATCAATCCCTATCTAAAAATAATTTAACTTAGACAGGGATCATCCTACACCCATGTAAAGGTGAAATGTAATGGCGTAGTGGAAAAGCGCAAGGTGATTTTCAAATTCAAAGTGCCCTTGCTACCCCTCTAATAGCTCAAAATGGACATGATTAAGACTTCTGAAAGGTAGGGATCTATTCTTTCCATCAATCCTAACCACAATTGTCTAACTTAGAAACGGGACGTCCTAAGCCCATTTAAAGGTGAAGATGTAATGGCAAAGCGGCAAAAGCGTATGGTGATTTTCCAATTCGATGTGCTCTTACGACCCCTCTAATAGCCCGAAATGTACATGCTAAGTATTTTCTGAATGGTGGGGATCTATTCATTCCATCAACCCCAACCGAAGTAGTCTAGCTTGGATACAAACCGTCCTAAGCCATTTAAACGTGAAGAAGTAATGGTATAGCGGCGAAAGCGTATGGTGATTTTCGAATTCAAAGTGCTCTTGCGACCCCTCTAATGGCCTGAAATAGGCATGCTTTCGATTTTCTGAAAGCTGGGGATTTATTCTTTCCATCAATTCTGACCGAAATCGTTAAATTTAGATAGGGACCCTCCTACACCCACGGAATGGTGAAAAGTAATGTCGTAGTGGGAAAAGCGCAAGGCGGTTTTCGAATTCGAAATGCTATTGTGAGCCCTCTAGTAGCCCAAAATGGACATGCTTAAGACTTTCTGGAAGGTGTGGATGTATTCTTTCCATTAACTCTAACCGAAATCGTTACTTAGATTGGGACCATCCTACGCCCATTTAAAGGTGAATAGGTGATGGCGTAGCAATGAAAGCGTATGCTGATTGTCGAATTCTAAGTGCTCTTGCGATCCCTCTAATAGCCCGAATTGGACATGCTTAGGATTTTTTGAAAGGTGGGGAGCTATTCTTTCTATATTGTTTCGAGAAGCACTAACTGCTAACCTCTGTAAGGTTTTCAATTTTTTTAGAATAAATATACAAACAATTGTTGTGTTCTAAGTAGTACTGTACGTTTTTGTATTCATTTGCATACACCGTATTTTTCTAAATCACTTCCGGAGGACATATTTACATAAATTTAGTGTCATTGTAAAGGTGGCTTGATTACACACATGTTTTAATAATCCAGAAGCCTATACAACTCTTTTGGATCCGATAACAAAGTTGAAAGCAAAAAGGTATGTTTAATTTCATTGAAAAAACGGCCATATTGGAAAATAGCGGCTGAAAAATTCGGATGAAATTTCTCAGATGTGTACCTCTGTTTTTTTAAATCTACTATAATGTGCCTGACCACTGTAACAGGTGTCATCCGTCCACTCAAAAATTCCTACGGGGGTATAGGCCAGGGACAGGACTATTTTTGCGACTGTTAGTTTAAATGGGTGTCCTCTGGTATATGTATTACCTCGGAAACAGAAAAAGTTTTTTGGGTCTGCATCAACTAGTCCGTGTAGAATGGAAAAAGTAAGACATAGATCAGCTTGTAATCGTCGCAGTTCCAAAGAAGCTAACCCCAAACATCTTAACTGCTGTTTGTATGGAATATTATAGAAACCAGGAAGAAATTTAGTAAACGTTCTTTGGACCGACTCAATTACTTTAATATCTTTCACTAAGTGTGGAGTCCAGACCTGACTGGCATATTCGACAATAGGCCGAACGTAAACGTTAAATGCCCTTACCAAGGTATCGATATCTCCAGACACAAAACAGCGTCTAATCATATGAGCAATCCGCTTAGCCCTAAAGGCAATCTGACGGCAATGTTTTGAAAACTTGAGATCAGATGTTAGGTAAATACCAAGATCCTTTATCTCGCGTGCGGAACCAACAACAGATTATCAAGATTATACGGAGAGGTTCTGTGCATGTTTCCTAATGGAAAGTAAGACTTTTTTTAGCGTTTATAGGGAGTTGCCACTGTGATGACCAACTGCATAGACAATATAGGGCTAATTGAAGAGAGCAATGATCTTCAGAGGTTTTTACATTGTTATAAAGCTTTACGTTGTCAGCAAATTTTGGCATTCTGACTGTACCACTTTCAACCTGTAAATCGGAGACAAAAAGGACAAATAATAGCGGACCCAAAACTGAGCCTTGTGGAACACCACTGGTGACTGGTGTAATATCAGAGACTGAGCCACCGATATATACTGCTTGAGATCTAAGACTCAAAAAATATTTAATCCAGTGATAAACTCTCCCATCAATGCCTGAGTTATTTAGTTTTTGAATTAGTTTTGAATGTACGACCGAGTCGAACGCCTTTGCAAAATCAATACAAATAACGTCCACTGGAATAGCATTTTCAATGGATTTTGTCCAGTCATTTATGCAATTTAACAGCTGTAATGTGGTTGAGCGACCAGGTAGAAAACCATACTGGTCATTTGGCACAATGTTATACTTGTACAAATGATTCAGAATTGCGTCACGAATGATTCTCTCTAGAATTCTACACGGAACTAACCCTAGCCATCTTCCAGCATTTTGGTAGCACGCCCGAGGTGAATGATGATTTCAGGAGTAAGTACAATGGTTCACTTAGCTCCGAAGCAAGGGTTTTGTAGAAATTTGCAGAAAAGCCATCAGGGCAAATTGCTGAACTACTTTTAAGTTTTCTTAATTTAGTTTCAATACTTTGGGCTGTAAATTCAGGAGACTTAATTTTGGGTTTGTTTGAAGATAATGAATGATTATCTAGTTCAGACTCCAGTGGAGCAGGGGTATTGTTATCGACTACAAAATTTTTACAGAAAGTGTAGTTAAAGGCATTTGCTTTGTCTTGGTTATTCGTTAGTAATTTATTATTGAAATGAATGAGAGGAACTTTTCTAGAAATTTGCATTTGTCTTTTGACATGCTTAAAAAGGGCACTCATAGTTCCCTCCTGTATTATTTTACGCTCAGAATTTATCGCATTTGTTTTACACAAGCCCTTTAATTGTTTTCTACAATTATCATACAAACTCATGTTTGTATCAGTTCTGTTTATTTTCAGCCGTTTCCAAAGCCGTTTTTTATATGCTGTCAGTTTTCTAATTTCTTTCGGTATTTTCTATGTTCCATTCTTATTTTTGAGCACATATTCAGTTGATTTTTGGACTAGTTCGGAGAGTATACAGTTAAATATATTCCATTTGCTTTCCACAGTTTGTGATTCTTTTAAGTATAACTCCATTGAATTGTATTCAAATTTATTCGTAGTAAATTAAAGTTTATTCTTTTAAAATAATTTATTTCTTCTTTATTTACTCCGTTACAAATACTAGGAATCGAGAAAATTACGGTTTCATGATCACTCGTGCTGAAGTGCTCTGTGACATCAACATCAAAAATAACCCAATCGTTATCTATCAGAAGAAGATCAAGAATATTTTCACCTCTAGTTGGTTTTGTCACTAATTGGTCCAACCCCAGATATATTGTACAATCAAGAAAGATTTGTTGATTTAAATCAGAAGCTGAGTGATTTGTCCAATTTATGTAAGACATATTAAAGTCACCCATGACCAAATTTGTATATTGGGTATTAACGGCAGATCTAAGAAAAGAGCACATTGAATTAATCTGATTTAAGTCTCTACCGTTTGGCAGGTAGCCAGTTATCAATCTAAGTTTTTGATGAGGTTAGACAATACTTAGTGCCTCGGAATCCTTTGCGATATGCAAAGAAGTTACCTCAATTTTATTGCGAATGAAAAGGACAATTCCTCCCCCACGACATCCAGTTCGATCCCTTCTAAATACGCAATATGGGACATCCCGTGTCAGCATGGCATCCGAGATGGAGTCGTCACACCAGGTCTCAACAATTACAACTATATCGTAAATCAAATGTAATAGTAAAACACGAAGATCCGGCAATTTGCCCATTGCACTTTGTGCATTTATCAGGTAACCAGACAGACTTTCGCTATCATCACACTCAGTGGAAGAATTTGGTGGCTGGTTCGGTTGAATCTGTTTAACAACACTGGTATTTAGTCTGCACTGCATTTGTGTGCAATCAATGTTATTTCCTGGTTTAAAAGTCGATTGTAGTTCGAGTGTTGCCACGCCATTCAAATCGTTACTAAGTGTTGGACCAACCTGGACATACTTTATGTCGTTTATAATTCTTCAGTTTCCCTGATAGGAGTAAAACCCATCATAGTATGTATACCTGGACCAGTAATTTTCAATGGCACATTCTAGTGTAATTTTGCCACTGGCCGACAAGTGCACACCATCCGGGGCTTGGAAACCTCTGTTATTCGTGATTGTGTCCCATATGGACATAAAACCACAACCGTTTAATTTGCAACCCGCTTGTATATTGCCATTACATTGAACCAAATGATGGTGCAAACCAGTCGTCATTGCTCTTTCCTGGCTTTTCATCCCGGGAAAAAGACCAACAATACTTATCCTTGCTTGCGGTGTGATACCTCTAATTAGGTTTATTAACATTACCATTTCACTCGCAATTTCATTTTGAGTCTGTTTTTACATTGTTGGTACCCACACATAACACAACACCAAGAATGTTTTTCTCTGACTTAAGAATATCTGCGGTAGGGCCAGACAGTTGCTGTATCGTGGCATCAGGGAAGCACCAGGTTTTTGATGTAAACTTTGATTTTTGTTTTAGCCTGATGTGCCTTACCTGTGAATCACCAATTATAATTATCCTTCTGTTTGAAGAACCCTCATCAGGTGTGCCGACACTGGTATCCCAAGATGTCGGCTGACTGGGAGCAATTTCGACGTTGGAAACAGTTATTGATGGTGCAACATTTTGTGTGTTTGATGCTTTACTTAGTGTGGGATTGTGAGATTTTTTGGGTACACTTGAACACTGTTTATATTCAACAGTTATCTAACCGTTTTTCTTCTTTCTTTTTCTAGTAAACTTTGTATCGTGTCTAGGCACACTTGTGTCATCAGCGATATTTACCTTATCAATGTGCGTAGAGAGTAATTCAGTATCACCCGTGTCACTTGTTGATATAATGGGGCTAATGATAACATTTCTGTTTCCCTCCTTTGTTCTAGGATTTACGGTATTCAAATATTTCGGTATTTGTTGTTTTTCTTTACTCATCTCATCTGACCTTTTAAGATTTGTGCAAATATCAGCTAGCATTGAGACTTGGTTCAAGAACATGTCTTCAACTTTTTTTCCAAAGCTCCGAGGCTAGTTTTAACAGTATTCTCCAGTGATCCCCAAAAAAGTGATATTTTCTTGCTGACATCTTCGGTTTGTTCATCAACATTTCTTGTACTTGGTTTATTCTGAAGTGAGGCATCAGAGTCAGTCTGCTTTGTAAAATGATCAATTTTATGTGTATCATTAACGGTGTTAATGTAGGACTCTGATACTGTAGTAGTAAGTCTGCTGAGTGTATGGTTTATGCCGCTTATATCGAATTCATGTTCAAGTGTGTCAATGTCAATACCCTTTTTTACGTGTGCAAGGTCATTTTGTATGTTCAAGACAGTGTTTTCTAGTTCAGCGAAAGTTAAATTTTCCTTATCAGACCCAATTTTGTCCACTCTATCCTGAAATGATTCTGGTTCTGCAGAACGTGAGTCTACTGTTAGTTCCGATAAACACAGGCTTTCCATGGCGGAACTTGATGAGACGTTTGCTGAAAAATCGGGCAGAACATTGTCAACAAATGTTTCTCTAGAGGTCGAAATTGGCGTTGACACCTTTTTAAAAATTGGACAACTGTTCCTCGCAATCGTGGGCCTTCCCAAGAATTTTTGATGTCGAAGTTTTTGTAGTTTTCTTATTTTTACACTTCCGAACAGGCAGGGAAAACGATTTTCTTTTCTTTTCCAATTTTGATATAGTATATTGACGAGTACGTCGCATGCTGGATTTGTGTAGTTGTGTGTAGTTGTGTGTAGTTGGATTTGTGTAGTTGTGTAGTTTTCACAATTTAGACAAGGTGTCCAGCACCACAAAATTTGCCATTGGATGACTCTCCAAACTGCTCCTCCAAGGTCTTCACACTTTGTTTGTGTTTTTTTTTTAATCAAGAAAAGACCTTTTAAGTGGTATAAAAGTGTCCCAAAATTGGCAATTTGAGGGAAAAAGGGATGGAAGACCCAAGCGAGTCTCCTAGCTTAAATTCGAACAAAAAAAAATTCTTTTGGCCAAAAGTCTGTAGGCTGGTCTTGAACCGTAGACTTGCCAAACACAGAAAAGTAAACAACAAAAATGGCTACCTTCACTGGGCAGAAAATTGTAGTCACTGCTAATGCTGTTTTCACTGCAACAAATTCAGCTAGACAGTTCAAATCACTCCTTTGTTGTTCTTAAGACATTCATAAAGAGTAAACACTCACTCAAGGAGTCCATACGAGTCTTGTACCACCAAAATTTCCCGAAATTCAAGAGCACAAATTCCAACACAGGCCGCTAACAATTTAAAGGGTTAGCCCCAAGGGTTAGTGACAAACCCCAAGTCTAGCTCTGATAAGGGATTTAACAGTGCCTATAAGTCGTTCCGAGTGATGTCTTGAAGGTGAGTAAAACGAAAGAAACTTCTGCTTAATATTGAAAATCTTGGACAAAGCACGAAGTGTGGAATTAAGAAACGATTTACCATTGTCACTTACAAGTTTCAAACAAGAGCCATATCTGGAGAAAACCTCACGCACTAAAACATCCGCCACAGTGGTGGCCTTCTCATACTTCAGCGCAAAAAGCTCAGGAAACTTGGTTAAGGTGTCCATGATTACCAAAAGGTAGCGATTTCCTTTAGTACTTCTAACAAAAGGCCCAGAAAGGTCTAAACAATACACATCGCCGGGGAGTTGAGGAATGGGAGCTGCACCCATAACACCCTTACACCTTGTATGGTCGTTTTTAGCGATTTGGCAGGTGTGACACCAACGAATATAGGATGCTACTTCTCGTGCCATCCCATACCAAGTACAGAAACGTTGAAGGAAAAGCACAGTCTTAGTTACCCCATGATGGGCTAGGGCAGGGTTGTGATGTGCTCTAAGTAGGAGCCTTGCTCTTTCGGTGGGAGGTATTAAGACCCTGAACCCAGTTTCACCGATCTTATTGCGAAAACGACGCCCCACTAAACCATTTTCAATGCAGGCACCGTAAGATACACGGCAAGCTTTCCTTCCCAAAGAGGTGGTTGGAAACTTGGTTTAACCAATTTAATAGTAAGATCATTGTTTTGAGCCTCTTTGATCTTGTGTAGGTCATCATCTCCTAAAACACCAGTACAGAACAACAAAGCCTGACGTGAGAGACAGTCAGCCACTACGTTAGATGAACCAGCTCTATATTTAATTTCAAAATCGAAACTGGCCAAGCGCAAGGCCCACCGAGACAAGCGCCCAGTAGGATCCTTGGCAGATTTCAACCATTCCAAAGACCTGTGATCCGAAATTACCGTGAATGCGCTGCTCTCAACATAGGGTCGGAAAAGTTCGACAGACCAAAGAATTTCCAAAGCTTCGCGTTCCATCGCCGCCATTTTGATTTCGTGCTCCCGCGGGGCTCTACTTGCGTAACAAATTACGCGAGGTCCATTGGGACCCTCCTGCAAAAGGACTGCACCTACAGCAAAACTGCTACTGTCGCAGCGGATGACAAAGGGTAAAGAAAAGTCAGGTTGAGCTAACACAGGGGCGTAAACCAACCTTTGTTTCAAAGTATTAAAAGCCTTTTCACACTCACTCGACCAAAACCACTTCTTATTAGCCTTCAATTACTGCAGTAATGGTAAAGCAACCTTACTGTACCCCAAAACGTACCGACGAAAAAACCCGTGATTCCCAAAAATGATCTCAATTCCTTTAACTTGGTGGACGACCTCATATTTTCAATCACTTCAATCTTTTTTGGATCAGGCAAGATGCCCTTCTCGGTAAGTATAAAACCCAGGACACAAGCCTCTGCACAACAAAGATTAAATTTTTCAATGTTAACCGTTAACTTCGCAAAAGCTAGGCGGCCCAACACAAAAACTAGTTTCTCGCCGTGCTCAAAAAATGAGTCACTGACCAGTACAAGATCATCTTGATGTAAAAAAAAAATCCCTGGCAGGTTTCGTTTCTCATCAATTCGTCGATCATGCGTTGGAAAACTTTACTAGCATTTTTTTAAGCCAAACATTATGTACTTCCCACAAAAGCTGGCGCCCGGAATACTGAAACCATTAGTTTGCGTGACTCCTTATCGAGTGGGATCTGATGATAGGCCGATTTAAGGTCAATAGTAGTAATGTACTTAGGAGAGCCCAACTGTGCTAAAATCAGGTCAATAGATGGAAGAGCGTACGAATCCCCAATGGTAGCATTGTTGACGGCACGAAAATCCACCAAAAAAAGATTCCCCCCCCCCCCCTGGTTTCGGTTTCAAAAAACAGGGGCTGGAATGTTGACTAGTAGTTGGCCCAATGCGATCTTCCTGAAGGAGCTTATCAATAGCTTTATGAAGCTCATGAAGCTTTGAAGGATTGGCCGGAAATGGTCTGGTGTAAATAGGCCTATTATGCGTCACTTCAATGTGCATCTTCGGCTGTCCTGCAGCTGCTTAATTCATCATGGAAAATAGAAGAATGCTTTTCAAAAATCTCAGAAAGTCGAAATTTTTCATCAACAGACACCTTCGCCTTGTCAATAATTGGTTGCCAACGCAACTACCAACAAGATAACATGTGGGTGTATCAGACAAACTTTCAAGAAACTTGTATCTGAGTTGAGCTAAGTCAGAATACCACCAGGCCTTATCACTAACAGAAATATCCACTTTAGCAGCTTCAAACAAAGCTGTGTCCAAAATAAACCTTCGTGGAAGGTTTTTACAAACAATAAAATAGTGCCTCATAATTTTACCAGGCAAAATTATTTCTAATGAAATCCAACCTGAAGTAGTAACAACTTCCATTAGCAGCAATCAGATTCAAGGGGATTGACTAAATTACTAACTTCTGATTTAATGAAAGCAAAAAATTCTCATCGACCAAAGAAACAACACTTCCACTATCCCAAACCCCTTTAGAAGTGATTGAAAATATGACTATCGGTACAAGAGGTTTTAATCCTACACGAGGTTGCAAGTTTGAACTTAAAATAATAGTGCGGGGTTCCCTACCACCTACAGTTGCACTATCTGTAGCAGGGTTGTCTAGTTTCCCGAATCATTCCTAGATGGAGCCATGGGAGCTGGAGCCAAGCACACTCTGGACACGTGACCGTCCTCTCTACAATGCCAGCATATGACCTTACCCCTATGACCCAGCATATGACCCTATATGCCAGCATATGACCTTCCCGTTATTATTAACAGAAGAATTATCAGCATCATAAATACCGGATGACACATTAGGGTCCTGGCGAGGAGGTAGGGGGAGGGGGGTGCAGAGGAGGCACCTGTGGCAAAACTGGTTCTTGATAAAAAAAAATTCTCATTACTCTCACCCGCGTACGAGTCATGGCAACCTTCATGTGCCTCTGCGTACGAGATGCAACATCGCGAAGCTGAGCCACAGAACGAAACTTATGACACAACAACATAGCTATTAAGATGGCAACAAATGAGCAAGTACAAGTCTCAGTAGGTCCGCATCCCTCAAAGGCATTTCGAGATGATCAATCAACTGCATAATTTCATTACAATACTCCTCTACTGGCTCATCCATGCTATGAGAACGAAAGAATATACGATCCGCCAAACTCTCTTGTTGTGATTCATTAGTGAACTTTCTTTTTAAACGAATCTCAAATTCAGCCCAATTAGTCAAAAGACCCTCCTCCTCCCACCAATGCAAAGCTAATCCTGTTAAATGGGTTGGAATCCACGTTCTTAAAAAAACATTATCTGGCATGGAAAGTGTTTGCATGACTACACAACATTCACGCAAAAAATCTGACGGAGAATGCTCCTCATCAATCCCTGAAAACTATTTTAGTGTGACCCGTGGTGTCCAACTTCGTGGCAAGTCACGTGCTTGGTTTACAGATGATTGTTGAGATTTTACATGATTTTCCCAAAGTGTCTTATAAGCAATAAGTCTTTCAAACTCCTCCTTACGAACTAGCAAAGAATTATCAAAATCGCCATCATTACTTTCATAACCATCAGTACCAACATTACCAATATTACCAACATTACCTTTACCTGGTAAATTACCCCTATCAGGTGCTGTAGCTGCAGTTACCCGTTTTGGTACCGTACCTTGTGATGAAGCGTTTTTGCTACACTAACCCCCTTAACCCTCCTTAGACATTTTTAACAATAATGCATCAACGCAGGCTGTTAAATCATGAGTTTTCTTAAAATACTGAGCAGCTGCATCATCCACTGACAAAACTGGCGGTTTTGAGGGAGGGGGAGGGGGGATTTCTGAAGATGTTTGCTTAGAAAAGTCAATTAAGGGGGTTCCAGCAGACCTTGTTTGCTGAAAAGCTTGGTCATGATTATGGGGAGGAGGATATTTTCTGAACTTAACCTATGTGACATTCTAGCCAAAGAGACATCAATCTGTGCTGGATCGAAATTATCCTCAAAACGGTAAGCATCAAGGCTCTCCCTTTTTAAATCCGACAATGCTGAATCACGAGTATCACCTCGCCTATTCCTACAAATTGTAACGTTTGAAAAGTCTTGCCTACCTAGCAGTCTTTCAGCGGCTTCAATCTCCTTCTGATTTTCACCACATGTTGCATCCGATAGGTTCAAATAGACTGAGAATGCAGGTCCATGATGCGGCCCGGAAAATACAAACAAAAAAATATTAAGGCAAGTTCGCAATTTTTCCCTTTTTGCTGTACCAACAAGAACACCCACGCCAAAAAAAAATATCATTTTCACAAGGAGCAAAAAGCACGTTAACACAACGCACCTTGCAAATTATGCGTTTTGAGCAACACACTTTCAACGAAAAACCCACTACAGTCACCAACATGACATTATGCAACAGGGAAAAAAATCGTTGAATAAGCACATGAAAAAACACACTGTAACAAGAGTCCGCTAAAGAGAAGAAAAAAGAATTAATAAGACTTAGGGTAAGCAAAGATCCCCTCAACAGGAACACACATGGCGAAAAAGACGGTCTCGGTGGCTTATGATCAGGTTCACTCGGCTATCCTATCAAAATTATCTATTAAAGAGAAAACTATAGGGGAAACCCTAACACATTTATAAGCTCCTGGAACATTTCCATGCGTCCAGAAACTGAAAAGAAAAATACCGTTACAGTGTGTAGACCATTTAACAACATCCACGGAAATTAACAAAATCCGTAGTGAGAACTGACAAAAACACGGGGGAAAAAAACTTAAAGTGTTGTACAAGGCACACTCGAAAAGAGAAAAAAACAATTAACGTTTCTCTCCCCTTTCCGTATAAAAGCGGAGCAAAATATCCGACAAGAAACTAAACAATTACACAAAAATAGAAACTTCCGATCCCTAACAATCCAACCCTATCCCAATTTAGAGCAAGATAGAAAATTTTACACGATTTAACGTCAAAACTTTGGAACAAGCCCCCATTGTCCTACCCTTCTGGGGGGGGGGGTTGTTGCGGTTATGTTGGGGGAAGGAATTGGGGATGGTTCAGGCTGTTGGGATACGTCTGGGGGGGGGGGGGGGGGGGGGGTGGAGGGATGGTCCGGATTCCGAGAGGGGTAGGCACAAATAGGAATACAGGAATCCAGTAGGAATACACATGGGTCACTTGCAAGTTGGTGGAGGCCGCACTTCAACAATGTATCTCGAAGATGTAAGAACCAGCACCTTCCGGAAGAAGGCAAACCATACAATGCCTTTACAAGTCGGCAAACCATATCTCCGGGAGGACGAGGGCAGCCTGCTGGAGGTGCTAAGTAGGCTTCGACATCAATCTGCGAGCGGATATAGGCCGAGGCTACATCGTAACTGCAGATGGAATATAACTTGGTGGCAGCTATGCTCAACAGAATCTTGAGGGACTGTGTCTTCACAACGGGAGAGTCACTGTGGAGGAAGTCGATTCCGGGACGCTGATTACAGCCGCAGACTACAAGCCTGGCCTTGTATTTTTGCAGGGATCCGTCGGAATTATATTTACGTGTCAGAACCCATTTAGAACACAAAATCTTCTTGCCTGGAGGACGAGGCACAAACTTCCAGACGGCAAGGTCATCCAACATGTTGAGTTCGGCCTGGATAGCTTTCTTCCACTCCTCGCTGTCGGCCCGCTGCATTGCTTCCTTAAAAGTTGGAGGGTTGTGGTCAGGCGGGGTACCCACGCTATCACAGAAGGCCCAAGACTCATATGGTTTGTAGACAAAGTCAAGGTCAAGAAAGGGGGGTGCCTCTTCTAGGATCTCGGTGTCATCATCGCTTGATTCAGGTTGAGACGAAGGGAAGGGCTTGACATGCTGTCCCAGCTGTGGAGGAGGTAGTCCATGTTGCTTTAAAGTGGTATCCGGAGAGTCAAGGATTAGCGACAAGTTGGGAATATTGGCATGGCCTTGATGCTGGATATTGGAATTCGGACGTTCCGTTTCCAGGAGATTGCCTGTCTGGGGGTTCGCACCTAACGATAGAGGACACGGCCCAGAAGGAAGAACAGACAAACGTTGCCCTCCTGGGGCTTTAATATTTACTTGGCTACGCTTAGGCGGAGCGACTTGGATGGCGTGAGTCTCAAACAAGTTACCCCTTTCAACGAAAAAAAGGTTGAGAGGGTTAGGGTGCTAGCTGGAGCGGACGTAGATGCCCCCCGTCGGGTGTTACAGTTGTAACCGGACCTCAACAGCATACCTAAAGAGATGAGGTTCGTCCTGGCATTTGGCACTAAAATGACGTCACGTAAGTGTGACATAGTTTTTGTAGGTCGTCCCATCAGGAGTCATGCCGACAATACATACATCCCCAACGAGGTATCCCATTGTAATTATGGTTTCTAGCTCGACGTGCACTTTGGGACAAGCGTTGCATTGTACCGGTCGGTCAGTTCTGTTCAGGATTGTTGCCATAGCGCCCCTGTCCAAGCAGTAGAAGGCCCCCTTTTGTGGGAGGGGGTCACTATGGTCTGATAAGCAAAGCCCGTAAGCCACCACAGTTCTCATCATAGAACAAAATGGTAGACTGGCAATTAAATAGCAGGTGCAATGAAATAGTACCTTAAATACATAAACACACTCCAGCTTAACAAAGCGGTTCGGAGATTACCCTGGTACCCATACGGACAAGTAAGGAGAAAAGAAGAAAAATAAGGAAATAAAGCAAATCTCCAGAATTAGCCAAAATATTATATGGAATGTCGAAGTTTGTTGACAAACGATCAAGTTTACTTGCATTGGAAGCATAGGTAGAAAGGGAAAGCGAAAAAATAAAAATTATGTAACATGTGATATCCCTCCAAAATCATAGAGGGTAAGTGAAGTAAGGAAGAGAAAAAATGGTTCTTTCTCAGACCACGGGGAAGAGGACAGGGCCTTACAAATAAGAATCAATAATTCTAACATCTACTAATTGTTGAAATACATAACCCTGGCTTAAATCGTGGAAAGGCATGATAAGTAACTGGGTCAATCCAAAAAGACCAAAAAGCTTCAAATAAGAAAAAACCGGGTAAGTTTGGGGGAGCACTTACCAAGGAAGGGCTGTGTCGTAAAAGGATAAGCTCACCAAAGTTAACAGTAGTACTAGTACCAACAAAAGGTAAGGGACAAGTAAATTGCATTTAGGGTACCGACACTGTAGGTTGACCAACACTTTGGCTAATTATTTCCATAGGCACTCTTACACATTATGCCAATGTAAGTAATCTTGCTGCTGGCGGCGAAAAACAATTTGCTTTCTCATAAAAAGGTCTAATTGTGGTTAAAACGGGGGGAAATCTCAGAAAACGGGAGTATATTGTGACATAATTGTTGACTCGTCTCAGCAAAACATGAAAACTTACACACAAATGTACGAGTATACCAGAAAAGATTGTATCCCTTAAATAGTGTATTCAATAGCCACACTAAATAAAATCAGCATTGAGCAAAAAAACGTATTTATGCATCACACTACACACTTGTTTAGTTTATCTTGAAAATGCCAAAAATTTGCTAAAAATATAATGTGTATGACATGCACATAGATCACTGAAGCCCTTTTAAACGTATTGAACATGGCTCCACGACAAAACGTATGTTCAGAAAAAAATGTGAAAAAAAAGTGTAAAACGTGTAACCAAAATCACACGGTACAAATTGCCATAAAATACGTTAAAGGTACACAATAAAGGTGTATAATAAATAACAATAAACACCAGTATACGTTTTTGGCTTAATAGGTTGGTGGGTGTGAACAGTGTGAAGTTAGGTTAGACATGTGCAAAAATGTGTGACGAAGCATACATATGGGGAACCTAGCATTGAAGACACACCAATTGCTTAAAAAAGACAAAGCAATGTAGACACATTATGAACTAGGCTCTAAATACATAATCATGCTCAACACTTAGGGTAAAATGTTCGCACGAGGGTGAGGTTTCCCACGTCGATTGTATTGGGTCCTTCATCTTGAGCCTTAGTTAGCAGCTAAGTAAATTGGTTTATTTCGACTTGAAGGGGTGTTGAAATAGTGCAGTTCATAAGGTAGGCTAGTAATCTTGGGTTTAGTCGGAATTTTGGGATGTCATCAGCATTAATCACTAGTGTCCTTGAAGCAGACAATGATAAAGCCGGATGTTGAGGGAACGCCGTTTTGGGGAGATGTTTGTAAACTACACTGTGAATGATGATTAGCTTCGTTACTCTACGATCACTACTAGGAAAGGATGTTGACGTTGTTTGCTGCAAGAACTACTTCTACAGTTAATTGCTACGAAAAATGCGGGACGTAGCAGTAAACAGTTATCTTGCTACCAGAAATGTGAGAGAATTATCACCCTTAAGACGGCACGGTGCTGCTTGGATGATTAATAGCAGTACAAGTACATTAAGGTGGATAAAACGCCCAGTCAGAGGTTTCCCTGGATCGGAAGTACTGCAACAACGATGAGAGCTACGAAATAATCAGTCGGATACATTTGGTTAGGGGGAACTGTGAAGTTTCTCTCCTCAGGTTTATTGGTTGGCGGAATTACGGCTAGTTGAATTGTACAGGAAGCATGAATGGGGACAAACAATCGTTATGCCAGACATGGCGTTGTGGAATTAATCAATTAGACAGTTATAGGCTTCGCACACTGGGACAATAATTGGCTATAGGCTGATAAACACAGGCATAGGGGGACAAGCACAGACACAGTGCTTTTATCCGGCTTATACTTTGCCATCATGATGAAAGGAAATAGAGAGCAAATTTTACAACTTACAGGATCGGCTTGGAACAGCTCCAGGGAATTCCGGATTTTATTTGGCTATTCACAAGACTTCAAATCCGATCCAGTCTCTGGGAGGAAAAGGACTTTTCCACATAACCATATCCTGGGCTCAAGGGAAGGACATCATGGCTTTGCGGATGCAATGTAACTATCTCCCCAATGCTGCTCTGGCAGATACATGAATCAACATACTCAAACAAGAGTAGGTGGTTGACTTTCCATGGACTAGGATGACGGAGACAAGATGGGAGCTTATTTTTGGAGGTAAAAAAAACAATAGTACACTACCATAACAATAGTCAGCTAGAACAATACAACAAATAAAAATTTGGCAGAACTAAATCTGCAGGTTAGGGAGCTTGATTGGCCAAGGGCAATGGCCCCCGGCACAGAAGGAGAGGAAGACTCCCTGACATTTATGGCCTCTATTTTGTGTGTGTTTGTCGGTTTACGTTTTGCGAATTGGAGTTCAAATTATAGTTCATTGCGTTCGAGTGAACTCTAATCCGTTTTTATTTGTGTACCTTTAGGGCTGTGAGTATGGGGATACGAGCTGTAATGTTTTTTGTTTCTAAACGGCAAAACCGTTTTTTGCTCAGTTAATCTATTGGCTTTTTCGCTTCCATTTTATATGTGTCCACTGTCCACCGATTTTTGTTTTCGAAAAAACGGAACATTAGAAAATGATACGTTTGTTTAGGTTCCCATGGTTTGTCCCATGATTATTATTTAATGGCAACACATTAGCGTATTTCTGGATTTAGCATGCGTCATCTCGATGAGTAGTTGATTCTGGATTGTTTGAGTATCGTGGCAACAATCGCGGAAACAATTCAACTGGCTTCCCGAAGCCCGCATTGAAAAAGTAAATAAGTCACTCAGTCATGTCGGCCACCCAATTTTTGAGTCACCCTACGGTTTCAAATTTGAAGATTTAAGGAAAAATCAAGACTATTTAATTTTCGTTCTCCACAACGAGCTAGCTAACTCAAACAACGACAATGTTTGTTTCCCGGCACCCAACCATTGTTGCATCTTGTTCGAGTAAGCTATAATCCGATATTGTGCACTACGCCTATTGTTACCTATTGTTACATGTTGCAGCATTGTAACATTTTGACATTGTTAGCCGCTCCGCCTCCGCCTTCTCCTCCTATCCAATTTTCTGAAATTCTCGCGCGCAAACGAACTGTAATAAGCACTACCTGCCGGCAGTGTTAATAATATGCTTAGGTTGGGTAAGCAAATTCATCATTATGCACTATAATGAAAGAGGGCGAGTGACCGACAATGTCAAACAAACGGATGTGGCCTGTAACAATCAGCTAACAATCGAAATATTGCTTTAATAATGTTAGCTCTTAGAGCCGACGTGAAGAGTTTCAAAGTTGGTTCAGTAACAATCACTGCATGCACGACCGTTGTTGGGTTTATTGCGCTTGGTATCAGAACGGAGAAACGGGCAATTGAACGTCCTCCATTGAAAAAAGACATTTACTTCCATAACAAAACAAATCACCACGGGTTAAAATGGAGGGAGAGCAGGGATGGGGATATTCAGACCACTCAATAGGGGAATCCGGGTCGGGGACGGGGGAGGCAGTGCGGGCTGGGAAAAGGGTTACGGGCGGAGGGGGGCATGGGGTAAAATCAGACCATACAACTGGGTAGGCCACAGGGGAGTTCAGATGAGGAATCAGGGGGCAGTCACCTCCTTTTCATTTCATACTGCCGACTACAGTATTTCGCTCAGGTATGCGGGAAACGACTAGACCGGGGGTATGTTATACCGGGGGTACAGCTAGTTGTATTTAATTCACTAAAGTTTGTGAGTCTCCCTAACAATATGTATGTTTACATGTGTATGAGTACGTGTTAAATGCTGCCTATCGACGTGTCTTTTTAGCCGTGTCAGTAAGGCTCAGCGGTAGGACCTCGGCCATTGATTTCAAAGGTCGTGGGTTCGATCCCCCGCTCAGGCAGTCTACATATAAGTCCAAAAGGCAACGTAAATAGGTTTGCATCTGTATTTATTTAACCCATTTTGAGCCATTCGCGTTTCCATCCTGTATAACTTAATATCTTGCGTCGTCTAAGATAGTATATCCACCCTGAACCAAAACTGGTAGAAAAAACCGCCAAGTTTCCAAAAACGGTCGGCCTTTGAAGGTAGTGATATTATTCCACCACCGAAAGGCCGCTAAGGTTAATCCTATTAGCCAAGTTAATCGCACATACTAATAGTTCGAAAGTTAAATGAAAACTAGAAGATTGCTACTAGCGGTAGCAATCTTCAAGTTTTCATTTAACGTCCAAAGTATTATTCGGTGCGATTAACTTGGCTAATAGGATTAACCTTGGCGGCCTTTCCCTGGTGGAATGATATCACTACCTTCAAAGGCCGACCGTTTTTGGAAACTTGGCGGGTTTTTCTACCAGTTTTGGTTTTGGGTGGATATCACAACTGTCGTAGGACTGTGAACGTACATAAGGTTACACCGTCTGTTTAAGATGCTTCAATCCCATTTTTGCACACACTGGCTAACAATCGCTGATTTCGTTCGCTTCGCCCACTCAATCAGCGCATCCCCTTCAGTTGTTTTGTTTCTCCACCCAAAACCAAAACTGGTAAGAGAAGCCGCCAAGTTTACAAAAAGGGTCGGCCTTTCAAAGTAGTGATATCATTCAACCAGGGAAAGGCCGCCAAGGTTAATCCTATTAGCCAAGTTAATCGCACCTACTAATAGTTCGAAGGTTAAATGAAAACTAGAAAATTGCTACTAGTGGTAGCAATCTTCAAGTTTTCATTTAACGTCCAAAGTATTATTCGGTGAGATTAACTTGGCTAATAGGATTAACCTTGGCGGCCTTTCCCTGGTTGAATGATATCACTACTTTGAAAGGCCGACCCTTTTTGTAAACTTGGCGGCTTGTCTTACCAGTTTTGATTTTGGGTGGATATCACGACTTTCATAGGCCTGCGAATGTACAAAAAAATCCCACGGTGTAATTGTCACCCCTACCTTTTTTGTCTGGAGGTAATTTATTGAATGAATGTTCTCATTCATTATTTTCACATTTGCTATTGCCATTCCAAATATATTAATAACAAGCGTAACAGTATGGTAATTGCAAGGACCTAATCAATTCCTATGGAATAAAAGATACCCTGTGTCTTATTGAACCATTAATGAGAAATTTATTCGGGTCGTGGGGCAGATAATTCATTTTGAATTCGCGTACCGTAAAAATAAAAACTATTTGGATTTGATGGGAAAAAAAACGACCAAACCTTTGCAATAAAAGATACTCCGTTTCTTAGTGAACCACCTATTAGCAACAACAATGAATTCTGACAATTAGGTACTGAAACGATAAGCGTGTAACACTTAAGCATGTTATAATCTACTGTTGGATGACAATACAAACAATGGTTACAACAATAATTTGGACTTACGAGCCACTTCAGGACCACGTGACCACCATTTTAGAAAAAGGCACTTCCCAATATGACGCTTTAGCTGTCTGCCGAAATTTAGATTTGGCAACTGTCCCTAATCAGCTGTAGACGTGTCGTTATACCCTATGAGAATTAACATGGGAGCCTGTGGACTAGTTACTAGTTACCAGTAACACAAATCAACGTTATTGAGGACACTTTCTCTCCTTGAAGGACACGTTCCCACATTTTCATGTTGAGTTTTTCTTTGTTGCTGGACCCAAGACACCTGATTCAAACGATTTGCAAAGATTCCTACCGCATGCTGAATTTACACCAGTATGCTGAAATCACGTATATGTTGGTTTCAGTTAAAAGACATATCTGACAACAATTACACTCTAACAATTACGCTCTAACAATTAAGCTCCAACAACAATAAAACGTCTATTTGGCGGCGACATACTAGCGTGTGTTTAGATAGAATCGATGAATGACTCCAATGTTAAAACGGGTAATAAAATATTGCGAAAAGCTACGCGTCTTTACTGATTGTTACGGAGAACAACAATTTATTGACTCGATCATCGTTGGTCCGTTGACGCCAGACTATTACGCCGCCATCTGACAACAATTACACATTAACAATTAAGCTCTAACAATTAAGCTCCAACAACAATAAAACGTCTACTTGACGGCGACACACTAGCACCTGCACCTTCCCCTTAATTTTTCAAGATTTCGTTCACATTTAGTCATGCAGAAACCCCCGAAGGTCGCTGTTACTAAAACAGCAGAACGCGAAGCATTATATTTTTGGATTATTAACCAAAAAACCCGTTAGCTCGTGTATGCTCGTATTGTTGCGTAACCATCATCTAACGTGCATCCCTTTATTCTTACGCAATCCACGGCAACGTTAATGTTTCTTTATTTTGTCCTTCGTTACATTTCAGTTGTTAGTTCGTCCAGGCTTTTACAAATATCGAAGGACCAGTCTTGATTGTTTAAGTCATTGTTGCTTAAAATCTTTGGTTGCAACTTGGAAAAGAAACGAAATTTAAAACTTTCAAAACCCTCCCACGCATTTGTCCTGACCCCTACAACCCCCCAAACCAACAAAAGGACCATCCTCAGATCACCATGCATCCGTGTGCAAAAGTTCAGGTACGTAGGCCTTCTCAGTTTTACGATAGCCATGAGCAAAAAGTCTATGGGATTTCACACGGAAAAAATCTTATTAGACAGTAACATAAAAAGAACGTTATTGACGCATCTTTTTCTCTATGATTGGTGGACACTCATCCTTTAAATTTTAGTTTTTCTTAATCTCTGACCTTTCCCTTACATTTTCCACAATTTGAAACATTTCTGTCGCATTGGGATTTATCCTCAACATGCCAAAATATGCTTTCAATTGCTTACAGTTAACAGACTGCTAGTGAGCCGCCTTTTTATCATTAACAATCAATTTTTTAACAATCGGATGTCTGCAATGGGATGATCTACTGTTACTTGGCGGACACACTAGCGTGTGTCTAGATTCAGCAAGACCCAAAATCTGGAGATTTCGTAATACTGATTTCTTAAAACTTAAATCAAATGAATGAAAATTCATGCAAAATAATCGTGAGCCACGAAATGTAGCTATTGAGGCATTCATTGTCAAATACTTTGGTTGTTGCTATAAAATTTGTAATGGATACATTCTGGTTTTGTGTGGCGTTGGCTAGTTCCAAGTATTTGCTTGGTCTTGACCGAAACCAGAAATGTTTCCTTTTTAAAAAAAAATTTTTGACCTTTCAATTTACATTTAAAAAATATTTTGTAATATTGCAGAACCCACGTTTAATTCCAGCTTAAGAATTGTACGTTTGTTGTAAGCCCGAATAATGCATGCGCGAAAATACGTGCGTGCATGTGCGTGCTCCGTGCTGGACGCACGGTGGAAGCATGATTTTTCGTTATAGCTATTAATTTGTACTTAATTTAGCCAAGAAAGCGTACTGTTAATTGCCACAGAGTTTAAACTTAAGTTTTGTGAGAAATTTGACTGAATATTTCCAAATCGAATTGAGCGTGGAGGCGTAAGTGAAGTTTTGCTCTAACGTTCGTTGCATTTCTTTCAAAGGGAGATGTTTGACGAAACTCGAAACCAGATGCAGTTTAACTATTCTTTTGCATAAAGCTGAAACTAGCATCGTGCGTCACGAATTTCGACTAAATTCAACTAAAATAACGCTCAATGAAAGACGACATAACACTGTAACAAAACTAATACACTTTTTACGAAATTGTATTTAAGTCACTAAAGTTTGTGAGTGTCCCTAACAATAATCGCCAAAGAATAAATGCGGGAAGTCTTTCACAGCTGGTGTAATTACAAATTCTGCCATATCAGTACCCATGTGTTATAATTTAAAACACAACTGGCATCATTCTCATTCACTATTACAGAAAAATCATTTTTTAAGGTAAGGTTCGCTCGGGTAGGCATGTGTCAACAAAAAAGGATCATATTTGGCTTCCCTTGGCTTGATGGATGAGTAGCCGATCGGTTTGGGTTGTTGTTGTCTGTCAATCTGCGTTTTGTTTGAAGGCACCAGGTTCAAACCTAGTAGGGGGTTACCTTTTTTATGACATTTTTAGCAAGCTTTTCACGTGAAAAATATTTGTATTCTATTCTGTTTTTTTCTTCTTATTTTTGGTACCTGTTTATTCGCTGTGTTTATTTTTGGTACCTGTTTATTCGCTGTGTTTATTTTTAGGCATAAAAGAGAACAAAATTTGCAAGCTGTATATATTGGAGTTCAAGGGTTTGGTCATTCCAATACCAGCTTTGTCGGTAAACCTGCTCCAGAAATCGTGTGGAGACAAGTGAATGACGTTTACAAATGTTATGAAGGTCATTCCGTTTCTAGCTTTTAAAAATGTACTAATATACAAACTTGGAAGTATCTGATTACTTTAGCAATCTGTACACGTGAATCTTCTTTTCTTATTTTTGGTATCTATTTATTTGTAGTGTTTATTTTAAGGCATAGTAGTCCGGCAAACACACCACTTTTTTTTTGCTTGCTCTAAAATTGTTTGCTATAGTTATATTTTTGGTTGATTTCGGGTCTTGGGAGCATACACAATTGTAAAACAGTGAGTGACACCATGTCATCCTTCAGCATTAAATATGGCGTCCAAAACGGCACCCAATTCTTATTTAGTTTTTGCCATTTTGGCCTATTATGAAAGAACCGTCAGTGGTCTGAAAACAAGTTTGGGTTAAAGGTTGTTTGCAGTAATGTAATCTACAATGTAGGACCTATACAGTTTTTCAAACCCCTTACGATTTTCGAGAAAAAATTGTTACTTTGGGTCAATTTCGGCCATTTTGGCGAATTTAATGCCTACTGATGTCTCAATGTGCAATCTACAACTTTCAACTGATGTGGAATCGTTTCTAAGTCAGGTGGTTGACTTACATTAGGTTCGTTCGAAAGGTGGGAATGTCTTATTTGCATCAGGGGTAATTAAAAAGGAAGCCACTTTTAGGAACTGAGCTGCGCCCGTTTTTCTAGGGGCTGGTACCAGAGTCACCGTTTTATTTTTTTTCGCTCACTTTCTTTCAACTACCGTTGTGACGTTTCTAATTCGCGTATATGGCTGCAATTACGTTCGTTCGAAAGGTAAGAATGTCTTCTCTGAATCATGGGCAATTGAAAGAGTCTACCACTGTTAGGGACCGAGCTACGCTCGTTTTACATGACAGTCACCGTGCGATTTTTCGCCCATTTTCAACGTTCAACTGGTGTTGTGACATTTACACTTCGGGTAGATGACTCCAACTAGGTTATTCGAACGGTGGGAATGTCTTCTGGCATCAGGAGTAATTTAAACGTCCAACAGCAGTTGAAAGTTGAACATAAGTGTAAAATCGAATGATGGCAGTGATGCCAGCCCCTAGCCATGAAGCCTCAATCTCCCCATCCTCCAATAGTAAAACTGGCGTAGCTCAGTGCCTAATAGTCGTAGACCCTTTCAATTGCCCTTGATCCAAAGAAGACAAGCCTACCTTTCGAACGAGTTTAATTGGAGTCATCTACCTAAATTAGAAACGTCACAACAGTAGTTGAGAATTAAAATAAGCGGAAAAAAAAACGAACGCTGGCTGTGACACCAGGCTCTAGTAAAACGGGTGTAGCTCAGTCCCTAAAAGTGGTATCCCTTTCAATTACCACATATGCAAAGAAGACATTCCCACCTTCAGAACGGACCTAATTAGAGTCATCATCCTGAATTATAAACGATGCAACAGCAGTTAAAGGTTGTAGGTTGGGAAATTGAGATATCTGTAGGCATTAAATGAGCTAAAATGGCCAAAGTTGACCCAATTTTTTTTTTCCCTCGAAAACCATATATGAATGAAAAAGAAAGGCATGGGACCTTCACGGTAGATTCCACTGTTGCAAACAAGTTTTATCTCTACCATTTTTGTATATCACTGACCGTTTCTTGCATAATAGGCCAAAAAAGCCAACGTTGAGTAAGAATCTGGCGACATTTTGAACGCCATCTTTAATGCTCAATGGTGACATGGTGTCACTCGGCTAGTTTAAAATTTGTATGATCCCAAGATCCAAAACTATTTTTGGCCAACCCTAACTTCTGCTGGGTAGGCCTACAAAAGAAAACAAACTGCTCAAGCAACAATCGAATATCAAGATTTTATTTGTTTTACCAAATTTTACTCTTAATAGGATGACCTTCTCCGTACTTTCGTGCATCCTGAGCATAACATTTGCAACATTTACATGTGTTATAAGTGAATGAAAGAAGGGAAATAGTCAAATTAACGCCCTCTACAACTGCTAAGGTTATTTCGGGAGCATGAGGGGTAATTTTGCTAGAAAATACCTGGGTTTTGATATTCAACCAAACGATCTGTCTGCCTTTCTGCTCTTCCTTAACACAAAAGGCTGGCATGCCTTGGTCTTCCATCCCTCAGTACTAGTTTTGACAGAGGTGACGTTCTTCTTGTTTTCAAGATTCTCAGTGGCTACGATACTCTATCACCTAACACCTTCTTCACCCATGCCCACTCTAATATTACTCGTGGTCACAGCCTCAAACTGCTGCCCAAATCTCTCAAAACTAACACAAGGAAGGGCGTTTTTTCGCAGAGAGTAGTCAGTCTGTGGAATGAATTGCCGCAACATATTGTCAATCGGAAAGAAATCGGAATTTTACTAAGACAAGAAGAAGAAGAAAAAAAAATAAGCACAACAAGAAGTTGTCTATTTGGCCCCTTTCTGGATATCTGATTTAGCTGGGCCGAATTTCAAGATTTTTGCGACTTGGACAGGCCTTGTCTAGTAAAGGCTAGATTCCAAATTTGGTTTAAAAACGATAACTTTTGCCGGCTTTATGAGCTCTCAAAATTGAGAGTTTACCACAGAGACCCTGGGCTGACCCTTACTAAAACTGGCGAGTTATAACTAGTGTAAATTAGTAAAGGCGGTAATTTTCTCCAGGATTAACCTCAACCTCCCATGTTAATGCCGAAATTTCGATGATTAATTTTTCTGCTGTCTTTTAATATTTTCCACTCAAATTTAGTATATAAGCTTTGTTGACCTTGGTGAACATGTGTTCGAACTTTTATTAATTTCCAATTTGTCTCATCGAAGATCTGGATTTGAGGTGGAATCGTGCTTTTCATTTTTGGCTTGTTGTTATTGTGCTTCTTCTTCTTCTTGGCACAACACGAATCTACTACGCTCTCTACGGCTCATACTATTTGTCCTATAAAGCTGGTTCTTAGCTCATTTTACAGGTATTGCTCTATAGATGTGCTCTTTCCATAAGGTCTTTTCTAATGGGTCAAGTGGTTAAGGGGATAGGGAACTTTAAACGACTAGATTGATTGTATTAAACATTGTTATTATTCAACAACGCCAATTGGCAAACGTCAGATGCAAGACGTAGATTGACTATTAAGGATTTGTTTCCATGTCGGTTTGTGCAAACCGTAATGGATAAAGATACAAAACATTAAAACAATCTAATCTAAACTGCATGGTATGCCAAAGTAGCACGAATTAGTAAACAAAAACGAACTCGTTTGATGCATAAGGTAAGGTTTAACTGATCCGAAGTCAAAACAGCGAAGGAACACAAATAAGTTTAGTCCACATGAAACCTTACTACTGTATCCAACCGTTATACACGTAAATAATGTAAGGCTACACATTTAATTACTTTCTTTGCTAAATAATTTCAGTGTTTTTCAGTCACGTCATGTACTATCCATTCATCACCTTACTGATGATACATTATAGTTTTTCAAGATTTTAAAACACTTTTCCAGACATGGAATTTCATTATTACTTTCCAGGACATTAATTTACAGTTTTTTCAAGAACTCACACGAACCCTGAATTACCTGTACAACTGCACTAAGCACACTAAGACGATTAGTTTTTAAACATTTTCCAGCGATGTCGTTTATCCAGGACATTGTTTTTAGGAAATGTGACTGGAGGTGCACGACTTTAATATATAAAGGGCACCATTATGTTAATGGCTTAACTATTAACATAATAAAAAAATCAAACTATGTGCAGTGGTATAAGTGGGGTTTTGTACTGAGGGGGTAACACTAGTCCTTAACCAAAATTGTGTGTAGGTAGAAACCAATAACAGGTGGGGGGGGGGTCTGGGGGATCGCTGCGACCTCCCCCAGCGTGGTCCGGGGCAGAGCCCCGGAAGCTGACGCATTTTTGCTATTTTGCAGCATTTTCTGGCCTTGTGAAGTGCCGCTGAAAACATTTTTACAAAATCAGTTTTGCTGACTGCATTATACGCATAAAAAAAGTTTGTAATGTAAATCTTTCAGTTTTTCACACTAGATACCTATTTTTTATAAATAAAATATGTCTTCAGGATAGTCAAGGTTTTTCAGCTACACAAAAAGTGACAATTTGCCGAAACCGAATAAGCCTTCAAAACCAGAAAAATAAAACCTCAACGTGCCCTATTACAAAAGTGGCCCCTGCCCTCTCGGTGGTCTGTGCATGCTACTGGATTTTACCTACCGTGAAGATTCGTTGTGAACTGAACTGGATTGAATCTGAATTCATTATCCATATCCCCAAAATTTGTAGTTTATACTTTCTCATGAAAGTATTATAGTAGGGCCATTAAGAGAATGACTTGATGTTATCATCGATTGTTCAAGTCGTGACCTCGCTTGCTTGCATGCAAGGTGCACGCTCTTGGCCATTCATTACCCGTTACCAAGCATGCTTCCATTTATGGTTTGGCAGCGCTACGTACACGATCGGATCGATGTTGTCCGTGCGTTAGCAATGAATTCAATTGGAATGATCGTTTTGAGACGTTGTTATGGCTACGTCAACACATAAAATAATTTTAGCAGCAAAGAAAGATAATTTGTGGTTCCTTTCATAACATAGTGAAGTGAGAAAATGTTTGTTCCATTAGAAGTACTTTTAAAAACGATATAAAGGTTCGTTACTGAAAATATAAACGTCGCTCGCGCTTAAAGCATCATTCATCCTCCCCTATGGTTGCCAGGCAACAACAAGTAACGCAGGCAAGCCATCTAAATTCAGCTGCCCAAAATCCAAACAAACAAGACAATAGTGAAATATTAAAATAAATACCTTTAATTTTTTTTATTAAATAAAAGTAAAGTAAAATAAGAAAAATGAATAAGACGAGTTCCACGTGTCTAAAATAAGCATACTGCCTAACACGAAAAACTGTTGGACTGCGTACGGCAACTGTTAAATCGACCGTAGCCGTCTCGTGATTTCGGCAGTGTTCTATTACTTTCGATAACAAAAGCCTGGCGAGTCGAAAATAGTTTACAATAAATTTACACGTGTTACCTTGAAACGTGTGTAAATCCTAGATAAACGGGGAAAACAAATACATTGACAGTGTTAGTTGTCAAACTCTCTCATTTGTTTACATACGTAGAACAAAGTGGAGCTACAAATCAACATCTGTTTTATGTCCACTCCCGATCATTTCGTGAGATTTCTTGTATCCAGACTTTAACTCTGTAGTGTTGCACGAATCTTCTTTGAATGATTTGTTCTGTTGACAAACATTTTGAATCGTAGCACGAAACAAGGAATCGGTGCATCGTTATCACCGCCCCTTACGTTAATTGCTGTATAGCGCCGATTACTACCATAAAAATATGGAAAACTAGGTTGCGCTTCCCTCCCCCCCCCCCACCAATCCTCCTGCCAATTTGTCAATTTAGTTTGAAATACAGTACATTGTAATCAGCAGCTGGGAAATAACACAAATAATAGCACAATGGATTTTTATTTTTATTTACCAAGACTTCTAACAAGACGGCTATCCTTTTTCCAGCAAACCCCAAGCATTCCTTCGCTCTGCCGACACTTTCTTAACAATAGGGAGTTGTTTATTTGTACGCATGTCTACAATAATACGTCCTAATTGACATGTCGAAAAAATTGAGCTGCGAAATGGGTGATAGACGCGGCCTTTTTTTTTTTTTTACCCCGGCGTCTCTACATCACTTGCCCGGAAAAGCTATAGGCTTACGCGCCCTGCATGTGACGTGTAGCAATTTAGCAAAACGTTACAACACTCCCGGCAGTAGCAGCCACTGCACACTTTCTGGATTGCGTGTTAGTTCTATACTCTCCAAATTCACTCACCCTGGATTCGAAATACTAGACGACGTTTTAAACATCTCCAGAGCTTGACTGTGTTAAGTTTTACCGCGCTTCGCTGACGAAGTCGAATTCGACGCCATGTCTAGGCTCGATTGAACTCGCTGTTGGCAAGGTGCACCTATCCTACTGGCAAAAACGCGCGATATTCGACGAACGCCGAGTCATTCTTTCAGTGGCCGGACTCTAATGTATTAAACTTGATATTTATTTCCTTTTTAGGGTGGACCTCCAGTGGGTCCAACTGAGTTTAACTGGAGGTCCACTTTAGGCAGCTGCTGGCCCTTTTGGACCTCCAGTTAGCATGTAAAAAAAATACCCTGGTTTATCCAATAAAATGCATCAATTAGCCGATGAATCGTGAACAGAAGTAAATAAAAATGGTAAAAACATTTGATTACAGCAGTAAGGTGTCTCATGGACTAAACAGTACAGCAACAATGTAGTATCTGAAACCTTACAGGAAAGGTTATTTGCGTTCCTTTGCTATTTTGACTTCCGATCAGTTAAACTTTACCTTCCTTATACATCAAAAGAGTTAGTTTTTGTTTTGTAATGTATATGTGCTTCCGTTTCCTCAAAACCGGTGGGAGCTGTTGGCAAGTCAACAACACATCTACAGCGTTGTTAGCTTCTGTTTAGCCGTCAGCCGATGGAGTGGTGGCGTCTTTGGCAGTGGTGGCGTGGGTGTCCGTCCGGATCAGGAGTCTCCAATGCGTCGCTTCACAGTTTGAAATGCAATGTCGCTGCTATGTCTGTGGTTGTAGTGGATGAGTCACGCGTGTCTAAAGATCAATACCAACCACTCCTGGAGAGTGTGGTGCAAGGGTTCTGTAATGCGTACTTTCGGCCTCGTGTGCGAGTGCCTACATTCAAACTCATCTTGAAGAATGAAGATATCTATAGTTTAACCGTGGTCCACGGTTATAAACTATGGACTAGAATTGAGAGGCGGGAACCGAAAATTCAAAGTCACCAAAAAGGCAGCAGCCTTTACTGTAGGGTTTGACCTCAGTCTCCCATGTTAAAGCCAAAGTTTCGATGCTTAATTTCTCTGCTGTCTTTCAACATTTTTCAATGAAATTTCGTATATTAGCTTTGTGGGACTTGGCCAGCTAAGGCCATAGGACGTTTGAGCTCTCACAGCAAACAGAGCTATCTCAATCGGCTTCGAGTCGAAATCGATAAGTAACATCTGCCGGCATTCATTTCTGCACGTTCCAGCAAAACAATGGCGGTCGCCGAGTCGTGTTTTGGTGATGCAGTGATTAAATTGTTGTATCGGACGTACGTAACGTATTCTTATCGTAATTCTTGTATTTAGTTATTGTGTAAGTGATCCAAAAGTAAAACATGCATGTCAAAATGGATGTAATTGCCTTTTAATTTTCGATTTGTCACATGGGAGATCTGGACTTCAGCTGGAATCGTAAGTTTCATTTTAGGCTTGTTGTTATTTAGACATGTTTATACAATGGTCTCTACAGACTAAACCATTTTTCGTAGGAAGCTGGTTCTTAGCTCATTTGAAAGCACTAATTCCGAAGATATGTCCTTTATAGAAATAGAAATTTCAATTGGTTGTCCCGTTCCGGAGTTACGGGACCCTGAACGATCCATTTTATTGTTATACATTGTTTTAAACATTGTTTTTATGAAACAATCCCATCAGCAAACGCCAGACGGAAAAGCGTAAGCAAATGCTAACAATGCTGGTGAGCCAACAATTTACCCGCGCGTGAAGAGGGAGCATTATCCTTATTACGAACCGATTTATATAATGATTTTACGTCATTCTCCCGTATTAAAGCTAAAGTGTTCGTTGCCCATTTGGCTCGTAGCCCATTCGTCGTATATTACAAATGCGGACAAAGCCGCTGATAGATAGCTGCGGACAAACCAACTTCCAAAAGAAAGACCTGCACTGAATGAGCAAGCGAAGCAAACGAAAATTCAGTGCATTTGCAACGAGTCCAGACAACCAGCTTGGTATGTCAAAGTATCATAAGATAAGATAAAGAAGAAGACGGCGTCGAACAAAGCTCAAAGACACCCACTTCCCCTCCCTTCCCCAAAAGAACCCAAAGGGATTAGCCCCTCCACGCATCAAGGCGTGCCTTAAAGCAAGACAGGTTGGGTGCATAAACAACAGAGACGGGCAGAGAATTCCATGGGTTGACCACCCGCTCACAGAAAAAGCGTTGTCTGATATTGAGCCGGGATAATTTTCCCCTCAGTTTGAAATGATGTCCATGAGTACTGTTAGGTCTAAGAAGAAAAAAATTGGAATAATCAATATTGAGAAGACCATGAAGAAGCTGGTAGGTGAGAATAGCGTCTCCTCTATCAAATCTTTCTTGTATAGAAGGCAGATGGAGGCGCTGAAGTCGATCGGAGTAAGTGAGTTTACAAACAGCTGGACACCATTTGGTGAGTCTACGCTGGCACTTTTCAAGTTTGTCAAGGTGAGAGGAATAGCAAGGGCAGCAAACTTGTGAACAGTAGTCAAGGATAGGGCGTATGAAAGTTTTAAAAAGCATGGCAAAGAGGTAGGAATCGAGGTATGAGAATTTTTTTAAGACATAGTGAGCTTTGCGGAAGGCTTTGCGAGTGACATTATCAATATGTTTATCAAATTTAAGTTTATCGTCAACAATAACACCAAGATCTCGGTGATAAGTAACTTGCTCTAGCTGCTGGCCAGAGAGATAATATTTGTTGCGGTTGTTGTTATAGCCGAAGTGGAAACTTTGCACTTCCCAGGATTCAAAGAAAGTTGATTAAGTTTAGCCCAGTTATACACAAAGTTGAAACTGAGTTGAAGAAAGTGATCATCATTGGCATGCCCGAGCAGCTTGAAGTCATCTGCATAGCTTATGTTCCAAACTTGCAGTTTGGCAGACAGGTCAGACAAGAAAATATTACAGAGCAGTGGTCTGAGAACCTACCCTTAAGGACTCCGGAGGTGACAGACCGCCAAGGTGCAAAAGTTCCTCTAAGTTGTACACGTTGTTTCCTTGAAGATAAGTATGACTGTATCCAGGAAACAGTTGAGTTCCTAAACCCAAAGGCAAGCAGCTTACTGATGAGGATGCTGTGATCGATAGAGTCAAAGGCTTTGCTGAAATCTAAGAAAATAGTGTCGCAGGGGATACCCTTATCAACAAGATTAGAGACTTGATCGTAGGTACAAAGTAGATTTGTGAGGCATGAGTGTCCAGAAATAAAGCCATGTTGAGAAGAATGAAGAATTTGAAGCTCAAGGCATTCATCAGTCATAGTCCTGTGAACAAAACCCTCCAGGATTTTAGAGGCAATAAGAAGAAGGCTTATTGGGCGGTAATTATTGACAATATGTTGAGAACCTTATTTTGGTATTGGAGTTACGTTAGCCATCTTCCACTCAGAAGGGAAATAGCACGTGTTAATAGAAGTAGAGAAGATATGAAAAAAAGGTTCAGCTAAGGAGTCAGCACAGTTCTTAAAAAAAATGCGGTAAACTCATCAGACCCAGAAGAAGTATCTTCCTTAATTTTACGGAAAGAATCAGCAACGTCTTGTTTAGAGAAGTGAAAAGTGCCAACAGTAGGCTGAATACGAGCGTGGGGTCTAGACGAAAGGAAGGAAGCGGCAAAGTGATTGTTGAGTTTTTCAGCAATAGCACTGTCGTCAGTAATAGTACTGCCATCGTCACACCTAAGACAGGTGGCAGGCTGTGTTTTCTTGTCCCTATCAAGGTGAGAAAAAATAATTTTTGGTTTATGTTTAGCATTAAGAATAATATTCCTTTCATAGGAAAGTTTTGCCTGTCTGATTCCGGTAATGGAATCATTCCTTGCCTTCTTGTATTGGGCGAAGTTAGCCGGGGTAGGGTTAGTAGTGAACAGACGATAAGTTCTTTTCTTTTTGTTGATGAGAGACCTGATTTCAGGGCTAGACTAGAGGGGGCAAGCAGAAGCTTGAGTGGTAGCGACTGGGATAAAATTTTGAATGTCTCGCAAAAAACTATTAAGAATATCAAGCTGATAATTAACGTCCAGCCCGGAAAGCTCCTCAGACCAGTCGATAGATGAGATGATATCATTGATTAGAACATAGTCAGCAATTTTGAAATTTCGCCTTGTAATCTTACTAGTTTTAGCAGAAAATGTAATTTCAATAGAAAAAGTAAGGATATCATGATCACCATTACCTAAGGGTGCAGAATGCGTAATAGGTGTGATAGAAAGATCGCTCGAAGTAATAAGCAGATCTAAGAGACTGGAGTTTTGCCCAACACGATGTCTTGTGGGAAAAATGACAGACTGTGTAAGGCAGTTGTCTTCAAAAAATGTAGAAAAATAGAAGAGGCGCTATTCTCGGTTTGGGATGATGACCAAGTATCCCAGTGAATGGTTGGGAAATTGAAGTCTTCCATGATAAACACAGAATTTCTACCAGTCGTGGCACAAGAGGTCAACAAGGAGTCATAAAAAGAGTCCCAGTGATCAGGAAGAGAGCTGCTTGGAACCCGATAGTAGCAACCGATCGCAAGCTTTTTGGTCTGCGAAAGATGAATGGTGCACCACAGTGCCTCCCAGTGACCAGTAGGGTCACCTTCTGAATTGGCGACAGTGGCAGAGAGGCTAGACTTGATAAAGAAAGCATCTCCCCCATGACCGCCGCAGAGTCGATCAGCTCGAATAGATTGTAGCCAGGAAGATTGTATGCACTGGATGGGATGGACGAAGAAAAGTGTGTTTCAGTGATGCCGATGACGTCGGGAGGGTTTAAAGAAACGATAGCACGAAGTTCATCAATTTTGTTGGAGAGACCCATTGCATTGAAGTAGAGGCATTTCATGAATTAGAAAACAAATACGAACTCTTTTGATGTTTAAGGTAAGGTTTAACTGATCCGAAGTCAAAACAGCAAAGTAACACAAATAAACTTTCCTGTAAGGTTTCACAGACTGCAGTGTTCCTGTACTGTTTAGTCCACGTGAAACCTTACAGCTGTATTCAATCATTAGACACGTAAATAAAATCAAAAACATATCCCATCTTTCAAAATTGTTGTTAAGAATAATATAGTGCATAATATAGGCTACAGTACACACTCGCTTACTTTCGGGGCTAAACTTTTCATCATTATTCTCGTCCGGTCATCTCCTTTCCGTTCATCCTATGGATACATACACCAGTTTTTAAGATTCATATTCAAGACTTGAGGAATGGTATTTCATTTTTATTTTCAACGATATTTCCAAGATTTCAAGGAGTCGCACGAACCCTGAATTAGTTAATCTGTATGTCTGTAGTATGGTTTGCACTAAAAGTATGGTTTGTACGAATTTTCAGCGATGTCCTTTAGCCAAGAAGAATGACCCAATCAGACAATCGAGATCCAAAGTAAAAACTAAAAACATGTGGATACAGCAGTATGGTTTCACATGGACTAAACAGTACAGGAACACTGCGGTCTGTGAAACATTACAGGAAATTTTATTTGTGTTACTCTGCAGATCAGTTAAACCTTACCTTAAACATCAAAGGAGTACGTTTTTGTTTTCTACTTAATACTATTTTTATGGCAGAATTACAGCGGTTTGTTGTTATTTGACTTCAGACTACACGACCCCAAACTGGTTGTTGTTCTTGTTGTTTTTTTTGTTTTTTTTGCTTTTAGGGAGCACGAACTCATACTGGGTTATCTGAACCAAACTGGAATGAATGAATGAATGCGTTTATTAGGACTATGGCCCGTAGCCACGCGTCCTGCTACATCAACTAAGCTTAACTTAAACTGTAGTACAAACAGCAAACGCACTAACCAGGGGCACATCAACCACCGGGGGAAACAGGAAACAGACAAAAGGAAAATAGGAAGCGGGAGAAGATGCAGAAGACTCAAACACGAATACCTAGCTTTTTGACATACGCCACCACTGCCCGTAGTCTGGCCCGCGACGCTGCAGAGTGCTGGAGAGAGAGAAGACTACCCAACCACCAATTCGGACGAAGAAATCCCTCCAATGCAGCTCGGAAGAAGAGAAGACCCGTGCAATCAAAAAGCAAATGTTCCGTTGTCTGCAGAAGGCCACACCAAGGACATCCGTCAGATACAGACCACCTCATCCGGTGCCGATGGGCAGCAAGAAGAGAGTGGCCTGTGCAGAGACGGGAAAGAACGCTGTACGCCGACAGCGAGATCCCATCAAGAGGAGACACAAAAGAACAACGAGGCTGAAGCGCTTACAAAACACGACCTGTGGTGGAGTACACTGCTGCCCTGGCTAGGTCATCAGTCAGCTCATTACCAGCAGCCCCGCGGTGAGCCCTCATCCACCGAAGACCTACAAAACCAATCCTAGATGCCGCATGCAGCTTCAGAAAAACCTCCAAAAGAATCGGATCACCGAAGTCCAGATGTTCGATGGTACGCCGAAGAGAAGCGACCGCCTCTTGCGAATCCGTACAAATGGTATACGATGGATGTCAAATATCAAGTGCGTCATCAAGCGCAGCAAAGATGGCACAAAGCTCGCACCCGTACTGGAGGAGACTGACCACGAAACACTTTCAAAGACGGGATTGCCACTCCAACTCCACCTATGCCAGTCGACGCACAGTAAGACGCATCACAAAAAAACATTGCAGTCAGTGACGCGCCCCGAAAAAATATCAATCAAAGATGGAGCCCACACTGAGGGGCAGAACGGCACAGCATGAGACCCGCACCACAGAGACACTGCCACAGAGACTCAGCAGCAGACCCCAAAGGACCCACCGCAGCAAGCAGAGCAGTCGGGAGAGCACTGTAGTCAACCAAGATCCTCCCAACACAGTCTCCCCTGCCCCTTCTCGCATTGTGCAAGGCAAGCGAGCAAAGCAGGTCAGTGGCCCTAATATGCAGTGGAGGCTCGTTAGCTTCCACCCACAG
>JAHWFP010072941.1:2966-28955 GCA_023313725.1 Lithobius niger | reverse complement strand
AGCAGCGTCTTACTGGCCAAATTTGACACCTAGACCCTTACAGTCAATGCTTGTCCGTGTTCCTTACAGGTTTTGACTTTTAGACCCTTACTTTTAACTTTTAACGATACATTTTTGTTTATTAATCTAGTTATTTCCTCCATATCAGTCGGGCCGTGTGGCAACGTCACCGTCGATAAATGAAATTTTCAAACCGCCAGGACCAAACGATTTGAAGGACAACAGGACACTTGCCCGCCAGAAAACTGCCAAACGGTGCTGAATATTTCGAACGCAGATTCAGTTCACATCATTAAGGACGTACGATGTACGTGTGTGTTTGTACGTCTATTCCTCTGGAACCAAAGCACCACATGGGAGTAGGACCAAACGAAAGATAATTAAATTGCGCACAGTATAGGCCTATTTTCATCGCTGTAACTTGATATTATGACCCTCAAAAACTCGTAAAACCCTGATAAAATAACGTCAAAGTTTTGTTTTTAACCCTCGTTATGTTTGTTCATGACGTCATAGTTTGTTCATGAAAACCTCTTCGAGCGAAGAGAGATGTTCTGGAAAAGGATGCACTGAAAAATATTCTAAAAGGACTTCGTATTTTGCAACAAACCACATACAGATCTTAAAATTGGTGTTAACTGACTTGATGCATGAAAAATCAAAACAATAGATTTGTTTTTAAAACGGTGTCAAACGTTTGTGTTTCTGAAGCACGGAGGTGCGTGGATTGAACGAGTAAAGTGAGCTATTTCCACGTAATCTAAACCTTTTCAATGTGTGTTTCGCTTTGTTCTATCAATCTATCATCTCTCAGTGTTCATTTAAAATTATCCTGTGGTTGGTAGGGTTACTTACTAGAATATTATTTCAAAGATCTACGGTGCATACTTATTATCCGGGTGAGTTTTCCTTTCCAATTATGGGGTTGCAAAAAGGTGATTTCTTGTAGGGAAGGGGGGAGCAGAAGGAGAGGAAAAGTCGAAGTGGTCGAGCGTCCCAAACAGACATGGAACTGGCCCATGGGTCAAATGGGTTACATTTTTATCGTGGGTCAAGTGGGTCATGGGTCAAGACCGTTCACCCACCGACCCACGGTAATTTGTTAAGTACGTTATTTGACACTTCCGTAGTCTTACTAGTACTCTTAAAACATTTTTCTTACTGTTTCAAAAATAGTTTCCCCCAGAATGCTAAAAACCCGTAGTAAAGGCTTTAATTTGACTATTTGAAATGCATTTGCATACTGTTTTATTTTTTCATGGCGTGGGATGGGTCACGGTGGGCCACATTTCGGTTCTTTATTGGGTGGGTCAAGTGGGTCGTGGGTCAAGTGGGTCACGGGTCGGAAAATATCTCTGGTCCCAAACTGAAGACACAAACAATTTTTTCTTTTAATTTTATGGTCGCGATTTTGGATATCACGTAGTTTAAAATAGAATCTTCTCCCCTCCCCCTCTTCACTCCTAGCCGGAACAACGTGCCTGTTACAACGTGGCTGTATTATTATTGTAAAGTATTAACAGTTAATAAAAAAATTGAAAAAAATTTCAGCTCAGTTTTCATAATTGGTTGGTTTGTTATCGTGCCATCGATCCATTTTTTCTTAATTGCCCACCCGTTAGGAGAATTAAAGTGCCCTGAAAACCATTCACGCTCATGTTCACTGTCGTCAGGTACCAACTACCAATCCTCATAATTTTCTAGCAGTTGCTACTTTCCGTCGTGAGATAACCTATAGCAAATAAAAGCGAAGTTAAACTAATTTTTTTTGAATCTTCAGGTAGTTGTTTTGCTGAAAAGTGAACCTAGTCGGGTTTGGGATGTACAGGGTGGTCCAAAAGTCCGTTGCACCCCACCAAATGCCCTACACAATTGGAACTAGGCACCTGAATCATAGCACTTTGTTTTGTCCCTAAGATGGGGGCCACCCACTGAACTTGCGGTGGAGGCCCAGTCCCCCTTAACCCCCAGATATAAAAAATTAACTTTTTTCCGGTGAGAACTAGACGTTTGGTTCCAATTGGGGAAATACATATACGCATGGCACAGACAACGTGGTAGCCGAAAATGGCATGCTAATTGGATAAACGGGATGCGTGTTATTACAACTTCAATGTAGCCCCCACGCCCACATGAGTCTTTCCTGCACGGTGCAGGAAATTGTATGGTGCACCCATCAAAGGTCTTACAGCACTGAGAATACATACCTGACAAATAGAACCAAGGTTTGTCCCTAAGATGGAGGCCACTGCATGAGCTTACATTGGGGCATCAGCCCCCTCCCCCCATACAAAGTTTATCTATGTTCCTTTAACTAAACAGAAAAAAACACCACTGGGTTGGGAACGTTCAAGCAATACGTCTCAAGTCAGTAATACGTCTCAAGAAATAAACTATTTTAATCATCCCCCCCCCCCTTCGTCATCAATCGTCATCAATTGACGAACAGGCATAGGTGATAGTCTCTGCTCTCTTTAATTTACGGGCGGTATCAGGAATCAACTGCCAACCAAGGGGTATTAGTCATGTTTATTGTTGGGAACAGAAATAAATGTGGTAACTAGGGGGTTGAGGGGGGCAGGGTGCCCCTATGTAAAGTCATGCATTTCCTCCCCCCTCCCCCGATCTTAGGGACAAACATTCGTCCTATGTGTCAGGTATGTAATGTCAGTGCTGTAGATCCTTTGGTGATTGCACCTGCACCGGACAATTTCCCACACCGTACACGTAAGCTGTCATGAGGAAAACTAGAAAACGCACAACCGCTTCATTTTTATTGAATGACTATTTTCGTCATTTGCATACTGTATAATTATTATGGCTATAAAAAAAATAAAGCGTTTGAAGGTCAATATCGAAGAAAAAATTACGCCTCGGCTTTTTTTTTTTGGGGGGGGTGGTTGACCTCCCTGCTCTCCCCACCCTCATTATTTAGGTCATTGCTCGACAGGCTAAATAACCCAATGATATTAGTTACTGTAGAAGTAAAATTGCAGCATCACACAAATTAACACTTCCAAGGCTTCACACCATTACACATTCAATTACGATACTTCAAAATTAGTTTAACGAAAGTGCAGCTTTATTAATAAGCTCTTAAGTGTCTCATCAAAGTAAAATATGCTATGCAACATCATTATTATGTGCTTCACAACTGGTAGTTTATAAAATAACGTTTAAAAGACACTTCTTTTAAATAGGTTAGAATGCAGCATCACAAAATATGCATTTTAAGGTTTTCCCACAATTGTGTACTGAAATACGTATTGTCTCACATTCGTTAAACACGAAATTCGTACTACAATTTTAATTCTAAGGATTGATTGCCAGAACGAATCTATCTTACACTGTAACAAGCTTCATTTATAAGAAGGTGCAGTGTGACACACTAAATATTTTATAGGATTCGTGTAACAAAGACATAACAATACTTCTTCCGCCATTATGTCATAATGCTACAGAAATTCCGCCAGAATATGTAAAATGAATAAGTACTCTAAAGAAGCCGGATTCGAAAGTGATGAACCATAAAATGCTACAGTTCCTCGGAATGCTCTAGGGAAGCTCTTCCCCAGACCCCGAGCTGGATTTAATCGTCCCCCTCCACAATTTTCTTGTCTTTGCTACTGGACAGAGTAACGGAGGCACTTTCTCATTAGCGAACACTTTTTAGACTGGCACGGTTTCTATTACTCATATTTTAAACAATTTTTAGCCCTAATAACCAGTGACACCAAATTTGAAAGATATGTGAATGTGTAAAGGATTTTGAAGCTGGAGCCTTCCTCCCCCCCCCCCTGCCGCTTCGGAGTAGAAGTACCCTAAAAATGCACTCTTGCACTGTGTCATGTAAATGCGATGAATAAGAATTTTCTAGCAATTAACCTATCGCATAATTAGAAGAAAAAAAACACGAAAAGTTACAGGACGCCAAAATATACGAATTTTTTTAATGTCATTCATTGTTTGCCGAAAAGAGCTGAAGCTTAGTATTTGAAGTAGCACACACCTTACAAAATCAGCTAGAGTAGAATTCGACCGTCGATAATAAGCGGCTTCTCAATAAAAATGCTGCAGCATACAATTCACACTTCAAGGGTTTTACACCATTATCAGTTCGACTACATTGCTACACACTTTTACAACGAAATTATAGCTTTTTTAATTTTCACTTAAGTGTCTCATTAAAATAATGTTGACGATGCATTGTAATATTCCTTACTTCAAAAACGGATACTAATAAAAATATCTGGCATTTAGAAGTTGTCTATTTCTTTTACTTATGTATGAAATGCGGCACCACTACGGTTGCATTTCCAGGTTTTCACACCGTTTTGTATTCGAGTATACATCGTCTGATATTCACGTTAAATAAGATAATTGCGTACTACAAACTTGATTTAAGGAACAATCGGTAGAAAAAATTCATTTACGTTGCAACAAGTTTCATTCACCAGAAATTGCAGTACCCCATACAATGTTTTTAATAGGCTTCTCGTCACAAAAACATTAAGACACTTCTTGCCCCCAAACGCAACTAATCATGAGCTTCAGTTAAAAGGGTTTACTACGGTTTCCACATTTAAACAGTTTCTCACTGTTTTGTAGTAGAATGTAGAAAATGCAGCAGAAAATCTCACAAATCATAATACGACGTGTCACACTTTAGATATAATCAGCTTCCTGTCTTTCGACTTAAAATGTGCAACAGATAATCGTAGATATGCCTTACCACACATTTCACTCTTTAGGGCTTATCTCCAGTATGAACACGGACCACCAACAAAATAATTGCACTAAGTGAACAAAAATTTTTTGCCATATTATCAAACTATTTTCCTGTTGTTTATAAAGTTGAATTTCCTCTTCTGTCCCTTTCTGGCAGTTGACTTGGAAGATTTCACTTTTTTAGTTGAAGCACGAGTGGCAAATTACGTAACACATGTCATGGTGTTCTTTGTAACAAAACTGCTTCGTGATTGGTTAAAAATAATATCGAAAATAGTTTAGAATATAGCATAATAAATTTTATTCATCTGAGAATTCCAAAGAATATTTTAAATAAGAATTTATGAATAACATTGAGAGCCCACAAACAAGCTGTAAATGATACTGAAGTTTAAAAAGAACAAATTACTGTCGCCATCTAGTTTTTGAAATTTAAAGTTTACGTTGTTTAGTTCCAAGGGTGGTCGAGGCGAGTGTCTGTGATCGGTCAAACGCTAGGACACCACCCTAATAGAAGTCTGTTACTCATCGTTCCTACGGAACTTTTCATGGACTCATGCCAATAACTATTACTGAGTCATGACTGAATAATTGTTTTTGTTATTACTGTAACATTGTATATTGTGGCATTTTTGTGCACCGTTCTTGTTGTATACTTTATTTATTTTTCATGGAGAAATGTATTTATTAATAAATGTATTTATTAAAGTAAAGTAAGTAAAGTAAAGTAAGGAACTTTGATTTATTATCGAAAAATTCTACTAATTATTGTGCTCTTAATTATATAGACATCGTCATCATTTAAATGTTAGTTCTGAACCTGTTCCTAAACAAAAACTGCTTTCGAGATCAATTCTTGAACTTGAGTAGTGCCCATGATGATTCCAACATAATACGATTATCGCAAATTTGGAAGACAGAAGTAGTGCGTGCAAGTTGGATTTAAAACTAACGGAAACACTTTATGTTAGTTGTAAGGGGTGTATGTTTAATTTTAAAACATAACTGACAGTTGAAACGTTATATCGAAAGCTTTTTATAGATGGTTGTTGTAGATAGCCTGTAGATTTCATATTTAATTCTGAGAGAACATGCTGCAGCATGATTACACCCAAACTGACAGTATCTTAAGTTTTAATACAGAATATCTCCACCGACCGCACATTGTCGTCGTGAGATTCATTGCCAACAGGGGAAATGAATCATCAGACGCACATACAAACATACACATAGGTACGCCAAAATGATATTACCATATGGTCGGAAGTGATATCATCACCACACATGATCGGAAGTGACGTCATCATCCAGTCCCCATCTAGTCGTGTAATGTTCTGTGTCTAAATTAAAGGAAACCACTACAGGTTGTGGGTTCTAAGTGAGCAGCAGCCTAAATGGCAGCTGCAAGCCTTTATATAACTTTGGGTGGAGTGCATCATGGGAAGTGATGTCACTCCAATTACAACAGTGATTGGTTAATACATATAAGCCAATTAGGTTATGATCAAAGACTACTTAGCAGCATCTAATATCACTATTATCATACACTACAATCACCCCCAATAGATTATAAGTCAGTATAATTAATTACTATTAAACTATGCAATATACAACAAGAAGCATTTCATGCCAACCTCTATATACAATATATACAAGACCTGACTATAATCGGAAAGTGCAATTTTTAATATAACTATATTAGAATATTAATATCCCTAAATTTAATACCTACTATTTCCCCCCTTATTAATATTCAACAGTTTTCTAATCAAAAAGCCGAAAAAGGAGAAAAGTATCAACCATCTAACCCAATTTTTCCAATAAAAAATTAATAAACAACATTGTTACCACAAAAATGCAAAAACAAACACACCAAAACAAGCGGAAAAAAAAAAACATTCCCAAAATTTGGCTACCCCCAAAACCACAACAACCTCACTGCCGAAAACGTTCGGGAAGAACTACTGTTCGGCGAGACCTCCTAGCAGATGTCCCAATTTCTTGCCGTGAAACCGGCGGCTTTTGCAACGGCATAGCAACCACGCTCGGCGATGGCCGAGCAACAGCACACGACGATGACGCCGGCACTGACACAGGGAGCTTTCCAACGTCACCAGCAACTGACGATAATTTTAATGGAGTTTTCCGTATAGACTCACTCGGAGGCGACAACAAGGGCGGGAAGTCCTCACTAACTTTACTGGGAGACAATTCTTTATTGATAACATTCATTTTGACGGGAGAACTTCGGACCTTTGGTGGTGTAAGCTGCGGCAAAACAAAACTTCGCCGACGAGTCGACTGCATGGCCTGTGATGGACCATGCCAAGAGGCCACAGCTTCACTTCCCGATGGCGCACGAAAGATTGGATTACTGTTCCACATTTGCATATCCGATTGCCCGTTGGACACCGGCAAATCAAGCAACGAATCTTCGGCTACACTCATGGGTAATTTCGACCCGGATTTCCGGAGAAGAACACCGCTTTTTACCCTTATTTCATATTCATACGGACTAAGCACTTTCGCAACTCGGCCCGGCAACCAGTTTTTCGCCGCATTTTGCCTCGCATCTGTACAAAAAACTTTATCGTTCAACTGGTAACTGCGCTCGCATAAATTAGCTGTTGGTTTTAGCTGACGGTATTGCCTTAGAGCAGTTTTATCGGCAACACTTGGTATCATAAGAGTTAAACGTGTACACACGTGTCTTTTTAGGAAAGCTTTTGACGTAGTCACACCTGTAGTGCAATGAGGGATATTTCTAGCTTGTAGGAGGAAATTAGTCAGTGCTATTTCTAGGCTTAAACCTTGAGTTAGGCTCGCTTTTAAACTGCGTTTTAGCGACCGTACTAGGTTTTCAGCAGCCCCATTTCGGACTGGCAAATACGGAGTAGATGTTACATGCCGAATTCCACATTGTTTTAAATAATTTTCAAACTCATTACTTTTTAGCTGTGGTCCATTATCACTAACCAAAACCTTGGGGTAACCATAGGTTGCAAATAAATCAAGCAAAATGCGTATAACAGCACCACTCGTTGTTGTTTTCATGTCATAAACAAATGGGAATTTAGAATGTGCATCTAATAACACCATGTACGTTTTTCCATGAAACGGCCCTGCAAAGTCAAGGTGGATTCTAGCCCACGGCAGTGCAGGTTGTTCCCAACGTGTTTTTTAGACTTAGCACCAACATCACGGTTCACCTGACAAGCCATGCTTTTGTTAACCAAACTTTCCAAATCGCTATCAATTTTAGGCCGTCATACACGGGAACGAGCAAGAGCTTTTATACGCACGACCCCGCAATGGCCCAAATGAAGTTCCTCAAGCACTTGTTTGCACAATATTTCAGGAATTACAAAACGTACCCCCCAAAATATTGCATTACTATCAAGAGATAACTCATGTCTACGAGAAAAATAAGGCTTCAAATCCTCGCTTTCAACCTTATCCGACCAACCATCTCTAGTATATCGATAAACTGTTGCCAGCAGCTTATCTTTCATGGTGTGATATTCTAGTTGGTCAGCTAAGATTGGAAGTGACTCAATGGTTTCCAAATTCATAACTCTCCAACCAGGAGCTCGCTTGGAAGGGGGTTCATATGGCGTAGGCATACAAGATAAAAAATCAGCTGTTAAGTTTTCCTTGCCTGGGATGTGCTGGAGTTCGAAGTCATAGCCATTTAAATAAATTGCCCACCGCTGGATACGTGCGGCTGCCATGGCTGGAATTGACACCTTGCTCCCGAACACCCACAGCAATGCCTTCTGATCAGTTTGCAGTATAAACCTCCTCCCAAACAAATACTGGTGGAAGCATTTAACCCCAAAAACTATCGATAAAGCCTCTTTGTCAAATTGGGCATAACCCATCTCTGCTTTTGACAGTGCCCTAGAGACAAAAGCGATAGGCCTATATTCGTCATTTGGATAAGTATGAACTATTTGCGCTCCGACCCCTAAGGGACTCGTGTCACAAATAAGCTTGACAGGCATCTTAGGGTCACAGTGCGCCAGCACTTTAGAATCTAGAAACGCAGCCTTAGCCTTCTGGACAGCATCTGAGCATTCCTTACGCCATTTCCAGGTGTTCTTTGGAGAAAGCAACTTGTTTAATGGAGCCAGTATGGTCGCCAAATGTGGTACAAATTTTCCATACTGGTTAATAAAGCCCAAAAAAGACTTTAACTCTTGAATGTTAGTAGGCTCAGGTGCTAGCTTTATAGCGTCCAGAACATTGGGCAGGGTTGAAACCCTATTTTTATCTATTTTGAATCCCAGATATTTTATACTGTCTCTGCGTAGTTGGCATTTGTTCTTCTTTAATTTCAAACCGTTTTCCTGCAAGGCTTCTAAAACTTGAAATAAGGTCCTATCGTGGTCCTGGCCTTTTCCAGCAGCTAGAATGTCATCAAAAAATGGGTCAGCTCTAGGGATATCCCTAAGGACACATTCCATACGTTTCTGGAAAATGCCAGGAGCACTTGCCAGCCCAAAAGGGAGTTTCTAAAACTGAAACAGGCCTTTACAAGTATTTATAGTTAACGGGGCCTTTGAATCCTCGTCAAGCTCAACTTGCAGAAAAGCATCCGAAAGGTCAATAATCGAAAAGGTATCACACGCTGCTAATTTCGAAAATAAATCTTCAGCCCTTGGAACCGGGTGGTATTCTATATCCATTTGCGGATTTACAGTGCCTGAGAAATTCCCCACGATCCGGACGTCTCCTGAAGGCTTAAAAACCAAGACCACGGGCGTCGCCCACGCACTGCAATCCACAGGCTTAAGAACACCCTCCTGAACAAGTCTGTCGATTTCAGCCTCGACCTTCGCCCTTACAGCTAGGGGTATCGGTCTGGCTTTGCAGTATTTTGGTACTGCATCTTTTTTCAAAGTTATTTTGGCCTTAAAATCTTTGAGTTTCCCCAAACCTGGCGAAAATAGCTTAGGGAATCTCTTGAACACCTCCTCGTCCGACACAAAATAAACATCTTCTATTATTTCTTCTAATATGTCTACCTCATGAACAGGTTCAGCATAGAATTGATTTAGGTCCAATTCAAGACTCCGCATCCAGCTCCGCCCAAATAATGGTGAAAAACTATCAGGGCTTACAATTGCTGATAATGCCTCAGTTTTGTCATTAAGTTTCACGTTGAGCCTCACAATACCCAAAGGCTTGTAAACTACTCCGCCAGCAGCCCTCAACGTAATTCTAGTTGGGTTTAACTTGACATTGCTGAAATATTTAGTGTACCAGCTAACTGGAATAAGAGTTGAATCTGCACCCGAATCAACTAACAATGGAAGTTCATGGCCATTTAACTGAACACGAATCATCCACTGTTTGCTTCGCCTATCCGTAGCAAGAGAATTAATTTCGTCAGTATCAGGGCTTGCTTCATCCGAACTACATTCAGTGTCGTCCGAATCATAATTTGATGATTCTTCAACATTAAGTGCTTTCCTACCAGAATACTTATGATTTTTCTTTTTACCAGCTGTTTTGACTGCTTTGGGTTTATGAGAATAGGTCGTCGGCGCAGGCTTGCTAGACCTGCACACTCGACTTAGGTGCCCAACATTCCCGCAGGCGGAGCACTTATGCTTCCTAAACCTGCACACAGCTTTCACATGCGAAGGTTTACCACAACAGAAGCACAAATTGTCATTGTTAGACTTACTTTTATTTTTAAATGGACGTTTAAACTGCACTGAATGAGCACTTGCCCCCTGAAAATGACTTACATTTTTCTCAGCCAATTCCTGAGAGAGTGCAAATTTGAAGGTCGAATCAAATATAACTGTAGCTGGATCCAACGCCAACAGAGATTTCAAAGTGTCGGAGTTGCGAATTCCAGCAACAAATCTATCCCTGAGCATTGTTTCCAGCTTAGTTCCATCGGCTGGACCATAACTACAATAGAGGGTAAGCCTCTTTAATTCAGTTATGTAGTCCGCAATTGATTCGTTAGCATTCTGCTCCCTCCTTTGGAACTGGACTCTTTCACAAAGGTAGTTAGGTACAGGACATAAGTTACCTGTCAACAGCGTGTTAATTTGGACTAAGGTTTTAGTTGCTGGAGTGTTAGGTGCACACAGGTTTCGTAATAAACCATATGTTTTAGCACCTATGCTTGTTAACAGCAATGCTACTTTCTTATCATCAGGCACGTCAAAAGCCGAGAAATACAATTCGACCCGTTCAAAATAAACAGGCCAGGTTTCTACACCTGAATCAAATTCCTCTAACTTTCGACCTTGAATACCTGGAGGCATAGCTGGAGGTGTTATCACAACTGTAGGAATAACAAACACCAGCGCCCTATACTTAATTTAATCAAAAATCAAGTGCGTAAGAATACGCCTTACAATTCTTAAATTTAGCCGGATAGGCCTTCGTTGCACCCAGCAACAAGAAGAAGGTCTACTCAAACTAGAAACTTTAAACTAGGCTAACCGAATTTACGTTTAAACGGTCTCTCCCCACTTTAAGTTAAACTAGTTCTTTAAATTTGAAGAATTTTAATTTTGCCAAGAATTACTGCTCTTGCTTGTTCTCTTACAAGTTAATACAGTTTCTTTTAAACATAGGATATCAAATTCCCATGCGTGACCGGCTAGGTCACACTTTATTATCGTCGCCAGCAATAATTAATAAATAACCTATTTGACACAATTCAGCCCAACCGGTTCCACTACCAGCGGCAACGCCTAGTACTCACACAGACCGGAACGCTCTCGTGCAGTAGTTATGACCAGCATTAAAATTTGCTATGCAACCCCCTTATTTTATAAGGCACAGTATACAAGCTTTAAAACACTACATGAAATTACACTTCGACTGGTCGTCTAAGCTCTGTGCAATAAATTCGTATAGCATGCGCTACTATGCTTTTAGAAATTTACTCACAACCACTTGATGGCCAACATTTTACAGGCTAATTTTGTTCAAAATTATATGTAAAACCACATGCATAACTTCCACACTTGCAAAAGCATTTAATGTAATTTAAACAATTTTTTTTATCAACCTTAGCTTTTTAACACAAGCTAGTTAACACCACTTCTAACAGGTTTATGAACTCAATTTCCTGTACTCTGAAATATTTTATCCTTCTAAACGTTATCACCACTTTCACACGTTAGGGTAACTTCTGCATTAAAGCAATTTTCATTAAACGTTACTGAGGCTTTAAACGTTTCAATATTGGCTACTCAACCTACCAACTTAAACTCAGCACTGCTAATTTCCCCCAAACAAGCTAGTCCCTGCACTAAATCCCCATGCCAGTGCCGACATTGCCTATCCTTGTGGAAGATGGAAAAAGTACTTCTGACCTGTACCAAAGCTGGACTAACCACGTCACCAAGTCTGCAGTCCCTGGTTCTACGGCAATTTCCAGTCTTCACCACCATGAGGAACCAGCCCCAGCTGCTCCAGGAGCCAGTTTACTCATAGCAACTCTTCTTCAGCATACGAGGTACTTTCTTTCCGTACTAATTAGCTCAAAAGTTTAAGTTTTGAAGACCAATTGCTTTTGTTCTTACCCATTCCAAGCACGGGCTTAAAACAAATAAAACTAAGCAATGGTTACTTATTAAGTTTACATTAAACTTAAATTAAATCCCATCCTCGTCGCCATTGTAATGTTCTGTGTCTAAATTAAAGGACACCACTACAGGTTGTGGGTTCTAAGTGAGCAGCAGCCTAAATGGCAGCTGCAAACCTTTATATAACTTTGGGTGGAGTGCATCATGGGAAGTGATGTCACTCCAATTACAACAGTGATTGGTTAATACATATAAGCCAATTAGGTTATGATCAAAGACTACTTAGCAACATCTAAGATCACTATTATCATACACTACAATTCGGAAGTGACGTCATAACCTTCCTCTCGTGAACGGTAGTGAACTCATTACTGTGCCCCACGGATGATCGTAAATGGCATCGTATCCACCAAGAGCCCAGAAATGACGTCATTACCCAACGTGACCGGAAGTGACGTCACACCCCATGTTACCAGATGTGACGTTGTCACACCTCCCACGTGATTGGAAGAAGCAGTATCGCACACCACTGAGGTAAGAAGTGACGTAAGCATCCCATGTAACTTGATTTCTGAAAAACCTAGATGGAAACCGAATCTGCAGCTTTTGTTGTAAAAAAAACGAAGTCAAATCGATTCGTAAAGAGTGAAACCGATTGCAGTACTAATTGGGTATGCTTTGTTCCTGTATTAAAACACGTAGTGCGATAGTTAAAACCACTTTTCCTGTGTGATTGGGCAGAGTCGGACCCATTGTTCAAAACCCTACTAAACCGTACTGCTCAAGCATGCGGTCTGGGTCAAAAGACCGACACCCAAATAGCCGACAGATGAAAGGCATACAGCCAAAAGGTCGACATGTCCAAAAGGCTGATACCCCAAAGGCCGACAGGTCCAAAAGGCCGACATGTACAAAAGACAGATACCCCAAAAGGCTGACAGGTACAAAAGGCAGACACCCCAATACCTTACAAAACTTCATTAAACTAGTCTAAAGTAGGTTTTTTTTTAAATCTCGAACTTCCAACCACACTGGCTACAAATTCTGGAACTTAATGGGTAGGGGGGGGGGGGAATACGAAGGGAACGAAACTAGGTGTTGGCTGAGGTATTGTAAAAAGAAAACCCCGCCACTGGTGAAAAGAAGAGACGTCGATCTTGACAGTACATGGAAACGTGACAAATCAAACGGTTCAACTGAGAATTTCTTACGAACCATCGCACACAGCCCTGCATTTAGGCCGTATTTAGGTTTTTTAAACTTATCACGTATTCAGGGTTTAAGATTTAAGACGAAATTTACAATTTTCATAATTTTGTTGTAAGTGTTACCGATTTTTTGTCTGCCTTTTGTACCTGTCGGCCTTTTGGGATGTTCATAGTTTATACACTATATCTTTCGTTTGAATCATAGGCGAGGATCGACAGACGGGGAAAACAGGCATTGTGATAACAAGAACACAACTGTGATCTATGGAGCTTGATTTTGTACGGCATATGTGATAGCACATATTGTTGTTGAAAATTTGCAAGCTAAGGTTCGAATGTTCAATGGACGGCATGGGGGGGGGGGGACCCGCCTCCCCTTCGACTCCAAAAAGAAAAAAATGTAAGATATTTTTTGTATGGCGGGTAGAAGGGTAATTAGTTGGGCTTATTTATGCAAATTTTTTTTGGTTTGAATAACAGTATGCAGTTTCTGTTACCGGCACCCTAGTTTTACTTGGGGGGACGAAATAAAAAAACCACAACTACAACAACCACAAAAAACGCTGTTCTACACGTATTTTGTGACTAGGTCCTGTGGTAGTCAGAATGATCACAATGTTTAGGAATTTTTATTGTTGTTAGAAATAAATCTAACTTATAGCTATGGTCTTTGATGGGAATGCTATGCATGCAAACCGACTGACGGCTAGTGGCTGAGCTGTAGCAGGAGACTGTTAAAAGTGTAAAACATTAACACCTCCAATCTCACTGCACGAATGTGAAAAAATAACTAGCACACTATGACGAGTAAGTACTTCAGAATATTTGTTTGTTTTGAGTTTAGTTTTGCCATTTCAAGGATTTTCATCATTCTTACCTTTTTGGTTTTTAAGGTTCCTCAGATCGTGAAAAATTCGTTAAAAAGTTAAAACTGAAATTTTGAATTAAAATGCAAAACTACCTAGTGGCGTGGCGCGCCGACAAATTAATGGCGTTGCGCACAGAACCGCGATCGTTTCTTCTAGCAGCTATCTAGCGAGCCTAACGGAAATTCCACATTGCCAATTGTAGCATAATACACTCAAATACATTTTTTACGTTCGGAGCAGTGTCACTTACGTTTCATAATAAGTATTCGCTAGTTTGTTAGTCCAGGTGGTCCAGAGTTGCGTCGATTCGTCGGATCGACGACAGCCATGTTGATTTCAGAGATCACAAATACATGACGTCAGAGTCGGCGCATGCGCAGTCCAATTTATTTAGGAAAAGCGGTCTTCGGTGATGTGGAAGATTCAAAGACCTTGGAATAGTAGTATAGTCTAGACGCACCATGAGCGCTGGCGTCGCGGCGGAGAATTGAACGGCTGAAAATGCTCCATGGTAGGGACAGTCGGCAGGCCTAATAGCATGGCGCAATGCTGCTAACCCTTGCGCTAAACATTGTAGTATCCTATTGTAGGCGTATGGAAAACTTTAGTTATTACGTTTATCAGTAAAAGGTGGTTTGGAAGTAATCTCCAATGAGCCAGTACCATATGCGACCACCATTTGCTACCGTTTTGTTTTAAAGCACGTTATTTTGATGCTACAGCTGTTCGGCACCTTACCTAACCTAATCAACATAACCTCAGAAACCTAGTGTTTGTTTGTGATTTATTATTAAAAATTCATTGCAAGAACGTTTTCTCACTTGAATTTTATTTTGAGCAGAGAGAAATAAAAGCGGCACTTGGGCACTGACGACAAGTTTCTTGTATTTATTTATTTTTTACGAGAACATTTCAACAGTAGGTCATGCTGGGATCAACGCAATCGAACTCGAATTTCCACACCACGCCATATCATGGCAATTACAATGTACTTTAAAATAATAATAATAAACTTTATTGTAACATGTGAATGTATAGGTGATCAACATAATGGGAGGGGGAGGGGTAATGATTGTGCCAAAAGGGTGAGATTTAGGCGCTGGGCCCGATTCTAGGAAAAAAAAGCTTCGGAAAAAAAAGCCCCGGAAAGAAAAGCTGGTGGAAAAAAAGCCCCGGAAAAAAAGGCCTCGGAAAAAAAAGCTGAGGGAAAAAAAGCCGACGGAAAAAAAAGTCGCGGAAAAAAGCCGATAGGGCAAAAACACAACAAAAATCTGGATGAAATTTCACAAAAATATTACCTTTAAATATGTGTGTGCGTAACAATGGACAGTGGCCTTAGCTGGAAATACTATCAGCACATCTGGCATGCTATTAAGCAAGGCTAATCGAAGTTGTTCTGACCAAGACTAGGAATTACATAACGGCAAGCTTCACTTATTACGTACGATTTATTCACTTATGCGAGAATTTATTTCCTCGTTTTATATACATCTTATCTGTTTTTTTGTGTGGTATGGGAGAGGTGCGAGGGAGAGAGGATTGGGGAGGGGGGGGGGGGAACAACACACTCTGGAAAAAAGTACCAAAGTTTATGCACGGAAATATAAAAGAGCTCTCAAAAAAATTTAAAGTAATTTTGAGTAAACTTAATGTTTTCCCGAATTTTCTTTTCATGATTCCCGATGCTTCTCCCCCTTCCATTCTATTTCAGTTTTGGTGGAAACTTCGTTATTTCACGAATTGTCTCTTACTGAACACATCTTTTTCTCTCCACTACTTCCCAGTAAAAGAAAAGAATTTGGGAGGAAACTTGTGACTTCGAGTCTTCCTGTAAATGATTCCGAAGGTAACTTTGGTCGAGTAGCAATCAGCTGATGAATGATGAATGCACACATAACTATGTTTAGGCAGTATTTGTAGGTGATTTTACACCAGATTTGTTGCCATTTTTCCTCTATCGGCTTTATTTTCCGTGGCTTTTTTTCCCGCAGCTATTTTTCCATCGGCTTTTTTTTCCATCAGCTTTTTTTTCCGAGGCTGTTTTTATCCGCAGCTTTTTTTCCAGGTTTTTTTTGGGGGGCTTTTTTTCCGAGGCTTTTTTTTCCGTTTACCCTGGACCCATTCTTACACCAACCCAAAACAGACAATTACCGTCAACAAACAAAAGCAAAAAATTAAAAGTAAATAAGAAAATGTGGCAGTGGGGGGTGGGAGGGGAGGCAGGGAAAAATGATAAGGGAAGAAAAAAGTGGGAGGGGGATGGTTACCAAGTTATGAGTTAAACAAGTGACGGAATAATTGAGTTTTATAGGTCTGTTTATCAGGGCTGAACCGAGCTTATCCAGAAGTTGTCAGAAGTTAACCATTTTTATTTTCAAACTAGCCTACCTCTTTGTTTTTCAATGAAGAAAATCTAAGACTTACAGCTTAAGATAAAAAAAAAAAAGTAACGCATGTTTAACAGGACTCAGTGCATACTACCATTACTCCAAGGTCTTTGCGCGCATGTCTGAAAACCATGCGCATGGTTTTTTTTATGACTTGTAGGCAACTTCGGCGCAAAACTGAGAAGCCTCACGAGATTTTTCTGAAATAACGAAAACAAGCGATGTTTGATATGCAGGCTGTCAATAGTTCGAAATTTTGATATCTTTGTTTCCCTAACAAAGATCACCCTGACTTGTAAAATTACAGAAAGAAAAGAAATTCCAGATTGTTTGCTAAATTTTTGTCATAAAAAAACCTACCGCCCCTATGTTGTTTTTCGGTGATAAATTCCCGTTAAACAAGAGACTTTTTTTTTATGCCCGAGTTGAACAAACATTTTTAAAAACGTGTCGGTCATAACTCGTAACAGCACTTTAAATATCTTGGTCTTATTTTTAGATTTCATGCAAGATGATTTTTATTTAAGCCTATTGGTTTAGAAAAACCGATGTTAAAAAAAAGCCATCATACCATATGGGTCATGATTGCCAAGTTCTTCATCTGTTTAGTAATTTCCTACCAATCGGTAAAAAATAAAGGTGGCCGTGAAATTGGAATAAATATAAAAATTCGCTTCGTAGATCACACAAGAAACGGAGAGAGCAGTTTAGGTCTTCCTCTTTCTTCATTCCTGGCAACAATCAAGTATAGTAAATAATTTTGACCTTTTCTTGAACAACAAACATAGTACGTAGCGTGACTATACCGTTTGTTGAACAAAAACGCGTATGGTCCTATTCTTACAGCATATTCTCTGCTTACTCAATACACGCAGCCGACTGAGTTGTCCCCACCATGTGCGATCAGCGGCTCTTCAATTGTCAGTCAGCTTCCCGGGCATCCCGCTACGGCGTGTTACCCGCTTGGGAAGATTAATACCAGGGAGCTTCGATTACACGTAGACCGGGTGGACCCACTTAGTATTAAGCTGCACCGCGAGAAACCGTGCGAGATTTGCACAAGGTTTTATTTTAATGCAACGCGTATGACGTTTCTGCTCCCTTTTTTCGCGCCATTTTTAATGTTGTGTTGTTGCAGAGCCAACAGTAAGCGTTGGCGGCGGTTGTTCGTCGGTTTTACGTGTTTTTAGGTTGGTAAGTCGTTGTTGAAGTAGGATGGTAAGAATTGTAATGTGCGAGGATTTATTTTTAATAATTAAGAGTGAGTTATAATGTCTGATCTTAGACTACTGTTCGATGCAAAGCTTTCGGCTCGTAAACTCCAACACTGCGGCCGCCATTAAATAAAAAATGTTTGGCCTATGTCCCCGCTCTAACGTAACGTACATACGAAAAGATCGTGGAAACTTGTATTAGGATGGAGCTGCACCACCGTCCAATTTTTGTTTTTAGATCGTACGTTTGGACAACTCTCATGTCTCTTAATAGCGTGAAATTAATGAAAAACGCTGGTAGCGAGATCCTGGTTCTTTAAGTCCCCTCTCGCCGGTACGCACGTTTTAATTTATTGCTTGATGACGGGATTGGAAGTGTGGGTTAATTTTGAACTCTTATAACTAAATTAAACCTATAAAAAAATCGCTATCCCAACCCCAAACACACTAGTCCCAGTGCTGGGATTCCGTGTTAAAATGCTGTAGTCCCGATAAAGAATAACAGTTAACAGTCAACTTTTATCAGGGACGTTCACAGGATTGCTGTGGCCTGGTAAAGCTATTGGGGGGGGGGGGGTGTTTCTTTATGCTTTTCCTTTAGTTTCCCTAGCTTGTGAGTAGGTTACTCTATAAACCTATGATGGACAGTGCCCGGCTAATGTGATCACCTAAGCTGAAGAAATTGAAACTCACTGGTTTATCACTTCCCTCACGGTGGGGCCATCGGGCCCATGAACTTAATAATACAAGTGCTGTTAGTCTGTCACCAGGATCCAAACACAAGTCCTGACAGTAAAAAATTCTTTCCACGTGGCAGTAAAAAAAAAATTTGACTTGCTATTGAAAAGTGCAAATCAGTGGCCGAAGTCCCATTCTTTAAATGCTCTAGCCTACCACCATTGCCAGGTTCAAATTTCCAAATGCCCAAGTTTTGGCTGAGAGCAAGTGGAAGCACAGCCAATGATTTTCCTTTTCCGCAACTAATTTTAATGCTTAAGCAAAAGCTGTGTTTTAACCACATGTGGAACTGCTTCCCTTTAGTTGTTGGCTGATTATCGTTAATTATGTTCAATGCCCAAACATTTAATCTAAGAAGCTTCATTGGTTCACCACCAAATGACCAACTGTTTATGACCCAGCACCTACCGCTATCTTGACCCCCTCTGTATAGTTTTGCCCCCCCCCCCCTCCCCGAGATAGAAATCGAAAAAAGCTGGATCATGTTTAGCTTGCCCTCAGCATGTTGGTTGCCACTAGCTGCATTGCGAGGAGAAATCTGTCTGAAGTTCGCAATTTCAGTTTTAGATAATCTTGCCAAACCGGCAACTTGATATGCTTGGTTCTAAAATGACCTTACTTTGGCAACCTTACTAACTAGAAGCGAATGGATTGTGCTCTGATTTTAAGTGCAATGCAGTGGAAGTTTCAGCTTTGGAGCTGTTTTCTTTTCCTAAATGGCCTGAAAAATGTAAGGTTGCCGCAACCTGACTCACACTTGTTTGTCTCCCCAACCTAACACCCACTCCCCTCCCCCACAAGTTTTAGCCCATTCGATGATGGCATTGTCAATGTCAAGTAGTGGATTGTAATGGTTTTAGTCCTGTGCATGATGGCAAAAATGATGCTAATGCATAAGGCTGTACCGAACAGATTTTGGGCTGATCGGTTAAAATCGGTTCGGCGAACAAAAACCTGCAGATTTTCGATTTTTGCCAGGCTCTTGACAATAAATAAATTGTCAGTCCTGAATTTAACGCACAATTTCAGAATACAGGAATCTCACCAGATTCTTGCGAATTTTCAACAGACAGTATTCGTCCGTCTTCGTCAGGCACTAAGAGAATTTGTAGAGGTTGTAACTACATCGTTTTGGAGATTGTGATTCGAAACCGGCGCTCGGCGTGGCCCACTGCGTGCGTCGGGCCTACTGGATGCTTCTGGCTCACTGGATGCGATGGGCCTACTACATGCAGCAGGTCCTCTCTCCCATCGGCTTGAGAGTCTCGCTGAAAAATCTTTTCTTAGGAGAAAGCTGATTCCCGCGAATGTTGTCACCGACATCCAGCTTTTGTTGGACGGATTTTCGTGGGACCTGAAGCAAGGCTTAGACTACAGCAAATTGCATTGGCAAAACCGCCGAAAGTGAAACCCAACATTACGCTTGAACAAGTGAGGGCTTTGAGGCAGCTTAGTAGGAATCCTAACCTAACCTTCTGCAAAGCGGATAAAGCAAATAAGACCGTAGTTAGGGAGGACATTGTTAGTTCTGGAATGTATGAGAAGACGGAAGATAATTTGCAGAATCGCCCTCTTATTGATCTGGTTTTTAGTCTGAAGCGACTTTACAAGGAAGGTCATCTTACGTCGGACGAGCTCGAAGACCTGATGCCAAAACCACCGCAGCGATTGCCTAAGATCTTCGCTCAGGTTAAAACTCACAAAGACGGGAGACCCCTCCGCTTGATTACATCGGCAAAGGGAGGGCCATGTCAACGCTTAGATTTGGTGGTGGCGAGTAGACTTAAAAAGTATGTAAAATCAGAAAGCAGACTAAGAAATACAGAGGATTTGCTGAATGAGCTTGATGGTGTGACAATGAAAGATGACGAGATAATGGCGTCGTTCTATGTCGTAAAGTTGTTCCCAAGCCTTTCACACCGCATGATCCTTGAAATGCTAGGAATTTCCGCAAGAAAATGCAAAATAAAGAAAGATAAATTTAAAAAAGACAGGGCGATGTTAAAGGTGGTTTTGTCCAGCATTTATGTTGAGTTCAACGGGGAGACATTCTGGCAAGTACGAGGGGCCCCGATGGAGTACTCTTGCTCCCCTATTGTGGCGGAACTTGTGCTCCAACATCTTGCCTCCTTCGTGCGACTATCCATCCCTGAAGTACGATTGTGGAAGCGCTTTGTCGACGACGTCATGGCGATTTTGAAAAAAAGAAAAAAGTCAACTTAGTATCGTGCTCGAAAAGGTCAACAACTGGAATGAAGATCTTCTTTTTACGGTGGAGGAAGAAAAAGATAACTAGTTGGCGTTTCTGGATGTAAAGGTGACACGAAAGTAAGATGGAAAACTGGAGTACCAGCCATTTAGAAAAGAAATGGCAACGGAGAGAGGAATTTCGTATACGTCGGGGCACCCGGTTGGACAATTGAAGGCCATCGCTCAAAATGAATTCTTTAGGGTAGTGCGTCACTCCACAACCATTGAATTAGCGCGATCACATCTTCAGAGAACAAAGGGTCGGTTTATAAAACTGAGATACCCCCAGGACTCTTGTCCAAAATGAATCGGAGAGCGGTAGGATCATGCAATGAGCAGCGAGAGAGAGAGAAGAGAGAAGAAATCCGAAAGCCAGTCAGGGTGGGTCTCACCCACCTCAAGGGAATTAGCGAGAAAGTGGCTAGAGTGCTGAAAGAAAAAGGTTTTGAAACATTCCTGAAGAATGGGGGGAATATCAAAGACGAGCTGCTGAAAAAATGGGTTAAAGTGACGTGCGAGGAGGACCAGAGTGTTTTGTCCAAGATCCCAAATACACGTGAAGGAGTGTACAGAGTCCCATGTGATGAGTGCAGTGCTGTTTACATTAGAGAAACGCGAGTGGGAGTTAGAAAGAGTTAAACAACACATGGCAGATACGAAGAATAAAGACACAAGAAACAGCATTGCATCCCATCACATGGAGACGAAGCATGAGATTGGCTGGAGCAAAACGTCAACACTGCTAAAATCCAACGTCCCATATGATCGTCATTTAAGAGGACTAGAGTCCCTGGCACCATGTAAAAAATGGAGCTACTCTAATGAATACACAGGGTGCTTCTAATCCGGGAATCAGCTTTCTCCTAAGAAAAGATTTTTCAGCGAGACTCTCAAGCCGATGGGAGAGAGGACCTGCTGCATGTAGTAGGCCCATCGCATCCAGTGAGCCAGAAGCATCCAGTAGGCCCGACGCACGCAGTGGGCCACGCCGAGCGCCGGTTTCGAATCACAATCTCCAAAACGATGTAGTTACAACCTCTACAAATTCTCTTAGTGCCTGACGAAGACGGACGAATACTGTCTGTTGAAAATTTGCAAGAATCTGGTGAGATTCCTGTATTCCGAAATTGTGCGTTAAATTCAGGACTGACATCTTTTCGATATGAGGTTTCAGAGTAAAAACCGCTACGGTATTTTTAATAAATAAATTCTGTTTCTCCACATGTTTGTTACCTTCTGTTTTAATTTAGGATAGGCTTACATGTTTTCCATTGTGCTAATAATGTTAAAGTTAATAACGGACAAATTTTTACTTTTATTTGGGTAAAAGTAAATGTATTCCAATATTTTCATTAGCCTACAAGTTTGCGTAAGCCAGAAAAAAAAATTGTTAAAAATCTGTAGCGATCGGTTCGGTTAAATCGGATCAGTACACCAATCAATTTGTAGCTGATTGGATCGGAATCTGTTCGGCAGAAAAAATGTTGATCGGTACAGCCTTACTAATGCACATAGTCCCGGCACAAAATCTTTTTCTGTAAGTCGCTCAGCTGCTGTGAAATTTGCATCCGTAGCTTAGTCTGCCAGAAGAAAAAAATATGGCTAAGCCAAAAAGTAATCAATGCAGTAACTGATAATAATGCAGTGTCAATGAAAGTTTGTCTTATGTTTCTTGGACCAGTCAGTTATTAGCAGGCCTCCAACATAGTTATTTTATTTTTTAGCCTATTAACTTGAATGAAAGTGCATCTTTGTAATGTGAGTTTTGATTTGTGCACAGACATTGCCTAAAAGGCAGGGTCGCAGCTAGGCATTTAACTCGCAATTTAATCCCCCCGCCCCCCATCAAAACAAAAATGCTGTCTAACAACCAAAACATGAAAACAATAAAAAAAAAAATTAAGTTGAACTTTGGTAAGCTTTCTATGCACACACCACACCCATTTAGCTGAAAGTCGGGCATGTTGAAACTAGTCAAACTCATTTTTCTGGCTAAGTCGAAATTTAATTACCCGAATTATTCCTTTAAGCCGCCATGAAGTTCAAAATAAATAAATCTTCGGGGTCTAACTGCACGAACCAAGAAACAAGTCTGGTTGTCTTTAAAAGAAATACCTGTAGGCTAGTTTCCCAATTAAAAAAAGAATACAGTATTAAAAAACACGCTCCCACCAACTAACCTCAGTTTTTATTTCATTGTTTTTTTACAATCCAACTTAGGCCTGATGGAAAAATAAAGGAAAGTAAAAAATAAACCTCAAATGGTGCCCCAAACATGATGTAAATCTGAGCATAATGTCACAAACTATTCTATCTAGAGATAAACCAATATTTTCATCCAATAATTAGATCAGTATCTGGTTAATTTACATGCCTTCACTGCCAAACGTGCCTTAGGCACTTGAAAGTTAGTTTCAAAAATTGCTCCAGCTTAACAGTAGTCAGCATTGCATATGCAAAAAAACTGTATCAGTCGTTTCCTGTGATAGGATTCCAGAGATCGCTATTTGAGTGTCATTCTATATTGCTAGCCACCTTTTTGGAGATGTGGCTAAATTAAGGCAAGCTTTTGATTTGCATTGGCAGAATGATGAGTGACGACTGACGTTCGAGGTGTTGATACCTACGGTCAGTACAGTGTAGCCTCGGCTCCAAACCAGGTTTATGCTGGTTTGACTCGTGACCACCTAGTATACATGCGATTTAAATAAAAATTATGCCTTAATAATTAATGTGGCTATGAAAGATTTAAACCAAGATGTAGGCTACCCCTGTTGAATAAGACTGCACTGCATGATTGTAGGTAACAGTATTAAATTTTATAATTCAAGATTTATCAGAAGTAATAATTGCAGTACTTTTTTACACATGGAAGCTTTGTATGTGTTGATCCGAGCTATTGGTGAATTCTCTTTGCAAATGTATGTGTTCTTGAGGCTAATGCCCTTATTCTGAAACTCCTAGCTTTGAGTTTTAGAAAGCCTTCAAATTTGTTAGTGCCACTCATGGCCTCTTCCTGTGAAATGCTTACCACTATATCGAAAAGGATTTCTGATTTTGTGTGGAGCTAATGATTTTTTGGTCACTTACAGATTCTTTGGATGATGACATGCAGTTCAGAACACAAGTCTTGCATTTGCTAGAGACTCGAGGCTTAACTGCAACCTACCAGCCACGTTTCAGAACAGTTGGTTGCAGTCACAGCTTTAATGCTACCCCAAAGTCGGCAAGTGAGCATCACTTGTCCAGATGAAAGAGGCTAATAAGGCTAAAAATTATCAAAAGTTGAAACAGGCCTTCAACTCGTCATGCCAGAACTTGCTGCGAGTCTCTACACTCTGGAGAGCACTCCTCATGACAAAGGACAAACTTCAACTGCAATTTGTAACAATTTATAGGACTGTTCTGATACCACTTTTTTATATTCAGTACCGACACTTATGAACAACAAAAGAAAAAACCAATTCAAATAGCTTAACTTAGGCCTACAAATCAATCTTTTCCAGTTTGCACACAAGCTGTAGGCCCTGGTTGTTTACGTTGTTGCACAAATAAAAAAAAATAATAATAATAATTCAGTTTGAAGCGCAAAGCTATTGCCTAAAGTGAACAAAAAAGCTAAAGTTGCACAACCACAGGAAAAAAATTAATTTAGTATTGGCTGAAAAATGGTTGGTGCTAATCTGATACCGATAACATGGTATCTGCTGTGATACAATACTTGTACCAAAATCGGAACAGCCCTAATAATTTACTTACCAACCATTTGTCTGTGCAAAAATTGCTTCATTTTTGTTTCAAGTTTAATTCATTCTCCACGCAATGTGATCAATTTTTCCTCCTTTTCAACAGATACAAAATTTTGGTAGCAAGATGATACATTGGTAGCAAAATATGAATATTTTTTTTATGTGAGACTACTTGTCTAATAACTTGTAACTTAAGATAGTTAGGATTGGCTTCAAAACGTGGCAGTAAAACAACAATTCTATAAAACATAAGTGTTGAATTTAAAAATTAGTTCGATTCAAGCGTAAGTCATTACAATTCAGTATCACTTGTTCATCAGATCTCGTGTAGGCTAATTTGTTTTGCAACTGAGCATAATAAAAACGTGCACTGACATGACATAATACCTGCCTAAAAAAACAGTTCTAGGAGTTTAAAAAAAAAACCAGCAACCAGCTAGAACAGTGATTGTTAAAAGACATATTTCAGAAGTACACACACTAATCACCACTTGTACTCACAGCCCAGTACTTAGTCTTGAATTTTCGAGGAAATTCCGTTCCTCTTCTTCAAAAATCGAAAATAACGATTTGAAAACATCACCACATGTCGAGCGTCAATCGGAATTCGAAGTTCGCTCCAGTCCAAACTAAACCACTAATCTGTACGTTTCATCTGGATGTTTTAAAGCAGGTCAGGTTCCAGCGCTCGTCGAGTTTGGCTATCAGATCGGGCACAAGAATGCCTCTACCAAGTTATAGGAAGGGCTAGTAAGGGTCATTAGTGGTATTCGGCTTCGAGAGTCTTTTATAGCAAGGGACTCAAGTACACGGAGGTGCCTCTTGTGCGGTGTTGGAATGGAGTACTGGACAAGATACCTCCAGACGAAACGTAAAGATCTGTGGTTTTGTCTGGACTGGAGCAAATTTCGAATTCTTATTGACGCTCGACGTGTAGTGACGTTTTTCAAATCGTTATTTTCGACTTCAGAAGAAGAGGAACGGAATTTCCTCGAAAATTCAATACTAAGTACTGGACTGTGAGTACAACTGGTGATTAGTGCTTACGTGTACTTCTGAAATAATTCCAGGAGGAATCACGCTTAAAAAAAAACTAGGTTGGCAAAATCAAATATTTCAATGGGCTCTTGGACAGGCTAGTTTCATTTTTCAAAACAAACATTCTCAATTAGCAATTTTCAGTGAGCTTGAATTGGTTCGATACTGTTATAGATTCCATGTCGCTCGTTGTATTAAATCTCGCGTAGGCTATGATTTGCAACCGAACGTAACCTGTATGAAAAA
>JAHWFP010072940.1:49090-60277 GCA_023313725.1 Lithobius niger | reverse complement strand
CCCCCACAAATGTACCGTTCACGTCTGAAATGATGGATTTGATTTTGCACCAAAGCAAAGCACTTAGCATGCTGTTATCATGTATGTGCCCAAGTTATGTTCCGATATCTTTGGAAGTCTTTGACTTTTCTCGAAATACCAGTTTTCATTGGCAAACCTCTATGCAGGGCCCCACAACAGGAGGAGGGGAGGGGTCAGCTGGACCTGCGGTATACGGGCCCGGTTACTTTAAAAAGGGCTCGCATGGCCTGAAACATTTCTTTTTCCTATTACACGTTCTAACTATGCACTCTAAGGCAGTACCGAACCGAACACCCTCTGTTCAGCCATATTGATCGTTTCGGTTTGTTCAGTTCGGTGTTCAGCGTTCAAAAGAAAAATGCTGAACCAAACATATTTCCACTCCTAATTGACGGAATTTGATATTTGAATACACCGTTTTGAAGGTTTCTCGCCAGCTCTCTGATGGTTCAAACACAAGTTCCTAGCTCTAACCGTTCAGAAGTTATGAGGGAAAATGTAAGGACACACGAGATTTCTTTATTGTGAAGAGTTTATTAACGCTTGCACCAACAGGGAGTATCCGACTACTTCTAAACAGCGAATTTCCGGCCGGATTTACTATAGTTTTTCAACTAAGTATTCCGCCTTAATCAGACACTCGGCTAGTAGCACACTACAGCAACATCACAGGGGTTTTGAAAAACATGCTGTGGGTGTGGGGCCAACCATCCGTTATGTTAACGGTGGCTCCATCTCTTCTTTTTTGTGGTGGTGGAGGGAGGAAGGATTTCTAGAGGTGAGCTCTGGTGTGGTAATATTGAATATTCTTTATGCGCGGGCTCTTGAACGTACAACAGCATTTGTTGAGAAACTTGTATTTTGGGCCTTTGGCAAATATGTATCTCGGAGAATCAAGTTGTTTTACAATCTACGTTATACATTAATTGGTTTGGAAAATTATTGTTCGGTTCAGAAGTGTTCGGTATTCGGCTCGTTTAAAGTTTGTTTGGTTTGGCTGGTGAATTTATACTCCCAACAAACAATAACTCCAATTCAACGGCAATGAGGACAGAGCAGGAGCACTCCCAAGTGCAAGTCTTTAGCCTGTTACGCAGGAAAGCCTTAAAACGTAAGCAGCCATGGCCCGCTGTTGTAGTTAGGCTCAGGTGTGTATGGAAATATTCTGTGGTGTCCCGGTAACAAACCTACAGCGACCCAGCTTCATACAGCAGACCGTTCTCCATTGGTCATCATCTGGTTCCTCACGCATCCCAGTAACGGTTCTAATACGGTCTCAGGCACAAAATTTGATGCAAAGGCCCCGCTTCGAAGACTTGTATCTCTGAAACATTTCATTTTTGGACACAGTGTGGCTTTATTAGCAATAGTTTCCGTGCCCTCTATAACCACCCAACCTTTGCTAGTATATTTATGAGACACCCTGTAAAATAATGATGGGGGTCAGCCAAACCCATTTTGAGGAGTTGTGCATCTGCTTTTCCCATTAACCAGTAATCGTGATGTCAAGAGTAACTTAAATTTCCCCCCTGCATAGGAAAGTTAGTGTCGCTTCTTCATCCACCCAACCAATCTTCTGAGAGTACGATCAAGAATTTATAGAAGTTTGGTGTTCTTGGTACGATTAACTAGGCCTACTTTTGGGGGCGCAGACTTGTATCGACACGGAGTCATGTAAATTCCAGGATTTTGTTAATACTGACCCACGTTTGGGAGCCGGAATTACAATAACTCTAGTTTCTTAATTTGCTTTAAAGCTGTATGTAACAATCCGGAATTGTGGTAACACGGAGTTACCCTAACTCTTGTCTGACAATAACATGGTTGCGGCTTTTGATGTTATATGTGTAGCCGCAGAGAGCGTGGCAGCGCGAGCAAGGCAGTGGATGTTATTTAAGGTAACTCGTTTCCCGGGTTCCACACACAGGTCAGCATTTAAAGGGCAATTACATCCATTTTGACATGCATGCTTTACTTTTGGATCACTTACACAAAGACTAAACACAAGAACTGCGGTAAGTATATGTTACGTACGTCCGATACAACAATTTAATTATTGCATCACCAAAACACGATACGGAGACTGCCATTGTTTTGCTGGCACGCGCAGAAATTAATGCCAACAGATGTCACTTTTCGATTTCGACTCGCAGCCGATTGAGATAGCTGTATTGGCTGTGAGAGCTCAAGCGTCCGACGGCCTTAGCTGGCCGACAGTTGTAGTGGCCAGCTTAGGCCGTTAGACGCTTGAGCTGTCACAGCCAATACAGCTATCTCAATCGGTTGCGAGTCGAAATCGAAGAGACATCAGTCGGCATTAATTTCTGCGTGTTCCAGCAAACCAATGGCGGCCTCCATGCCGTGTTTTGGTGATGCAGCAATTAAATTGTTGGGTATTTATGGAGTTTAAGCGAACCACGATAAATCGATCAACTTTGTTATGTACCGACCTAAATCTTCATCCTCTTCTCATTTCACGTTACAAAAATGGGGTAAATGTTTTTTTGGTTATGTAAATATGTTTTTTAGCTCTCCAAACATGTTTTTTAACCACGTAACACAGTGAGCCCGGCCGTGTAAAACGGCGGTAATGTTCCGGGATTCAGAGTAGCATCGCCAAGTTGGCATCGCGAAAACGGAAAGTAGTGTTCCAAACTATGCTGTCTGCGTTTTGTTGTTATTTGTTTTAGGTAGGTAGGTTAGGTTTGTTAGGTTAGGTCATTTCTGTCTCCTTTCATTGCGATGCAAATCAGGGTTTCTCGTTATTCTGTCTCCTGCGATATGATCGGCGCTTCAACACGATAGTAAATATCGTTTTACGTGTTTTCAATGTTTTTTTTTACTCCTTAAAACACGTTTTCCCCCAGGTTTTTAATGTGATTTGGCAAGAGGATGATGATATGCGTCGATTAGTAAACAAAAATTGAGTGTTTCGGAGTGGTTCCTTTAAACTCCATAATTACCAATTGTTGTATCAGACGTACGTAATGTTCTTACTGCAATTCTTGTGTTTAGTTATTGTGTAAATGATCCAAAAGTAAAGCATGCATGTCAAAATGGATGTATTTGCCCTTTAAGAAAATCTCCAAATTAACTTGACTCCGTGTCGATACAATTCCGGCGCCCCCTGCTTTTCTTCCTGTTAATATCAGTTATTCAGTCTTTTTTATTATTATTATTTCTGCTTTCATTCAATTTTATACTTGCCGCAATATAGAAATGGGGAAAAGTAAAGGCTAAAGTAAAAATAAAAGCGGATAAAAGCAGAAAAAAAAAAGACAAAACAATGAAACCAATGTGTACAAAAACGATGACCCCGCATGACAGATGTGAATTCTGCTGATTTGGGATCACAGCATCCGTTGCAGTTGCTTGGCAACCAAATGACGAAGAAATGCTAACGTGAACATTATAAGAAACCTTATTAACAATGGTGTTCGCACTAGCAACACGTACTGACAAGTGTGTTGAAAACAAACATACAATACTCATTAAAATTACCCACCCTCCTCCCCACAATTTCACAGCGAGTTACAGTCATTTGGTAAAATTAATAGAAACGAGGACTCGTTCGTTATTCAATAACGTCAACATCACTCGCTTTTCAGAATTTAAAAAAAAAAAATTTTATAAACCAAAGAGTACTAACATTCGGAACGTCACCTGGTCTTTGTACTTGGGTAATTTTGGAGAAAGCCACGTAACCACGTGCACGACCTCGGGGCCTTACAGCAGACATCCCGGGAACCGCCATTGCCATAACAGAGTTTCACAACTTCTAGCATAGATATATATTATATAGAGAGAAAAATATCTAGCCAGAACATTCGCGCTACTAATCACAACAGTGATTGGTCTGCAATGATGTAAGAAGACGCATATGATTGGTTAGTTTTTCCTCTTTGGTTTTACTTTGATTTTATTTACATTTGTCAATTTTTTTTTACTATGTAGATAAACTTAGGTAAGAGTTTAGGCACTATTAGCAAAAAATTACCATAATTGATATGTAGCTTGCAATATAATTTATTCACTGCAAAGCCAGCTGAGATAACTTCGCAAATCTCGCCAAAGTCACCTATAAAGCAATAAAGGAAGTGAGGGCAGGCGGCAAATACCTTGTTAAGATTCTTTGTTTACGAGGACTGTTCAGAGCCAATGCGTCCTTGGATCTCAGCAAAAGCAAATTATGGACAAACAATCCATAATCACAGCATCACACTCACAGCAATGCTGTGTTGTTGTCTGGTTTTATATACTTTTGATCTCAGGCGTCATTCAGATAACATTTTTGGCCAGCCAAAAGAAAAAGAAGAAGACGGGCTTTATTTGAAACACAATTAAAATACAATGAAAGTAGGTTGAAGACCAAGGTCTTTTAGGATTCCAGTACAAAAATAAATTACATAAACGACTACAGCGAAATAACAATATAAGAAATAATACATAATATCAAGAATTTATAGGGTTTAACCCTATAAATTCTTGATAATATCAAGGGCAATATTTAATTCCACAACAGTGCAATAACACACAGGCGAATGTTAAAAATTAAAGAATAATTACACAATACTGTAATCACACACTGGAAAATGTAAAAAGTTGAGAAAAGTCAAATATAAAACTATGCAAAGCACAGAAAATTAAAATAAAAACACACAAAACATCTAAAAAATTACGTTAAACAATGAAAAAATCTAAATACAAAATAAAGCGTTTCAATGTATTAGGAAAAGGAGAAAATGGAAGATTAATTACCATTTTAGTAATGTGGTATTGGTAAGACAGTGTTTTAATTTTTTTTTTTAAACTGTGGGCACTTAGGCCTTGGATTTTGCCTGGAAGAATGGCATTCCAGATGGTGGATACTTGATCAACCAAAGACATCTTGCTGATAGTAGTTCTACTGAAGGTCTGGTGATATTTTAGCATGTTTCTAGCAGGTTTCGGTTGCCTGGACAAGTTTTTGTGCGCAGGGTTCTGATGTTATGTAATTAGCCGCAGCGAGCGTAATAGGGCGAGCGAGACACGCAATTTAGAAAAATACGAAAAAGTGAAAATCATCATTTTCTTGGGATCCGACAATTCCGTGTAAAAAAATATATCCGTCCGGGTTCGTATTGGACGCGAGGAACCACGATTACATGATCCATTTGTAAAGCAAGTCAGAATCACGATCACGGCCCCATTAGGGACCGGTCATTATTTATCCCCGGGGGGAGCGGGGAAGCGGAGGAAATTGGGGGTGTCATGAATATTTTTAGACCCTCTCGAGGGGGTGGGGTCAAAAACACACTGACTAAACTGGAAGATTCCAAAAATGGCACTTTCAGCAGTCAAAATATCTAAAAACGCCATAGACCCCCATGACGTGAGTGTTAAGGTTTTAAAGCCATTAGTACCAGCAAGGGTAATATGAATTACCAGTATGGATTGGTACCAGTACTGCAAGTATAATTTTTACAAAGAACTTTATAGAAAACCCCTGGCACCTGGTTTCTTGGATTCTTCTGTCCTTCAGGTGCTGACTATGTTACGGATGTGGGCATACTTATTGTATGAATCTCGACAAGAGATGGATGTAAGGAACATTTAATAGAACTTTTAAAACCCAAATTGTCTTTTTGTTAAAAAGAGCGAGACACGTTTCCTTACAACTAATGGCAAATATCGGTGTGGAGAGCTACTCACTTAGTTTGGCTATAGCACTAATCTTGTCGACAGGAAATAATAATGGAGACAGTCTCAATATGTATGCGAAAAGTACATTTTTTTTTTTGGGGGGGGGGGGTCACATTATTTTTGAAGCAGTCCCTTATTAAAATTGCAACCAGGATCTATTCTGAAGATGCTCTCCTCTTGGTGATGGAACCCAAGTCTCAAATGCTAGAGTCCCGGCAGTACAAAATAGGTAAAACTTACTAATGAGAAATGCAGCCGGGACTCGAACATTTGAAAAATGGATATCAGTTGTACTTTTAATAATTAGTATCGTAAGTCTTAATTATTTTTGACTGTCTAGTATTTGGGCCTAGGGCCTCGGCCCCAAGACTAGAGCATTTGAAGAATGGATCTCGGTTGCACTCAATAATTGGTACCGTAAGTCTTACTATTTTTTTACAGTCTAGTATTTAGAACTTGGATCCCAGCAATTTATAAAACACGAAGCAACATAATTTTCTCATGTGATGATGATGATGATGACGATGATAATGGTTCTCCCTTTTGCAACAGGGCGGGTCCTGAAACCACCTAACCCACCTGCACATAACACCCAAACCCAGCCCCCCTCGTAGCCAACCCCGCTGTGGCACCACCACCTCAACAGCAGCCTCTGCAATGCCGCCCACTCTTTCCTCCAACCCAGAAGCCACCTGATGGCCTCATCCCCCTCTCTCCCCTAAGGTCTTCAAGCTCCCAGCATCCAACCAGGACATACTCCACCGTTTCTACTCCCTCCCCGCAAATGCCGCAAGCAACGTCTTCATCCTCTCCCCCAGCTTTCCACTCCATCACCCGAGTATTCAAAGCCCCAGCCCTCACTCTAAACAGCAACACACTCCTCCAGTTCCCCCCATACCAGTTCTCCCATATCAATCTGCTCTTTTCTTCCCGGTACCTCTCTGTCGACGACTTTCCTCTCATAGCCCTCTTCCACTTTTCCACTTCGGCATCCTTACCTTCCTCCAACCCTCTCCCCCTTCTCCCGACTACTTTCACAAACTTCCACTCCACTTTCCTCGTCCTACTCACCCACTTTGTACAACACCTCCGCATCACAAACTCATACACCCTCCTCACAATCGCCTCCTCATCCAGCCATGATGACCACCCTATTTCTACTTTCACAACCACTCCTGCCGTGAATGTATAAGCCCCTCCCCCAGCGCTTACCTTCCCAACTCCTCCTGGAATCTCTCAAGCTACTTCCACTCATCCCCATCATACACCCCCTACCCCCCCCCCCCCACAACATGATGCGGATTGTACCCCCACATTGCCACCTTAATCATTCTCTTAACTCTTCCCGCACTTCCTCTCACCTTCTTTTCTCATTAACTATAAAAAGTCAGGTATCGCACAAACAGTACCTTCCCAAACGACCAAACAGAGCGAACAGAACGCACCACTGTTAGAGACAGTTTGGTTCCAAACTTGACGTCGCGCGTGCACAATAATGTTGCGTCAGCCATTTAGTACCTTCCGAAACTGCAATCACAGCTCAGCAAAATCAACAAGCTCAGCAGAGTACTTGTTACGTCATACCTTTAACGTGACCAGATGTGGCTGATTGATTGGACCATGCTAGGCTAATGGATTTGCCCAGGCGCGAGAAATGCCAAATTGCATACCATCTCGGAGAGGTGGTTGCGGGTGATTGCCAGTGGTGGAGCTTTTGAGCATGCGCGAGGTACGCAAACAGATTCATCGCTGATGTTAGTTGACATAAGCAAACCACATCAACACGGCTATACTAGGGAATGAGCTGAACTGTCACAAACAGTGGTGCGTCTGATTCGTTCTGTTCGGTGCTTTAGGAAGGTACTGAAAGCCTCACCCCCAGATACTCGTTGACGTCATGACTTTCTGACATCACTCTGGTCACGAGCATCACTGCCACTTCAGTGTCCAACTCGTCCACCGCAAGCGCTTGAAATATCCAGTCCACCGAGTCCATTATGACATACCCTGCTTGATACAAGGTGGCTTCAGTCTCGCTAACGGAAAACGAAATCCGTAGCTTTTATCTCAGTTAGTCTTCGTTAGATTCGTTGTCTCGTGCAATCTAGGACGATAATTAGCGTAATTGGTATAAGCGTGTGGAGTCAAAGTACTCTGAACAAAAGGCCATCTCAGAATGACCAGGAGCGTGTCAACTAAATTAACCGGGGGGTGGAGGGTACGGGGCAAGACGGGAGAATTGGAAAGTGGCTCCATCTGTTGATGCTAAGCAGCGGATTTGTAATTTCGTTCCGGGGGGGGGGGGGGGGATCGCTGGAGGCTCAGGGATGACATCTCAGAGGTAACGGATTTATTGAAGAGTTTGGATTGTAGCTCAGCTTGACTAGATTTGAGAGAAGGGGTATGATATTTGAGTAAAGGAAGTCACGAGGACGGTGGGATAGCATGTTGGGGGTAGCGATGCTGTTATAAAGTGGTGGGTTAACCAGGAGTTGAGGCAGGTATAAGGAAGCGAGTAGATTGCAAGGTAGGTTGTGGAAAAGAGGTTTGGGTAAGAATAGTAATGTCATTAGTATGGCGAACTGGAAAGAGACGTGGTTCAGAAAAAATAGCCAGTGAGTTGGAAGTTAGGAAAATTGGGGAGTTTGATCAATAAGTTGGCAAAGGAGGTGGCGGATGGAGGGAAGGAACTGGGGTAGAAATTTTGGAGGTATGTGAAGGATAGGGTGGAGGAAGTACATTGAGGAGTGCATGGGGGTACTTGGGGAACTTGGGGGATGAAGGAAAGGAAGAAGGGATGCATGGTAAGTTCCTTGAATGATTTCCTTAGGGAAATGTGTGGGTAGAGGGATTAAAAGGGGTATAGAGAGAGACATAAGAGATATCTGAGGGGCTGAATGCTGGGTTGGTGCATTCTACCTCGGTGGGTAAGTTTTGGTTTGAGGAAGCCCTGGCTTTGACGACAAGCGGTACCTTCCTAAACGACCAAACAGAGCGAATCAAACGCACCACTGCTGGTGACAGTTTGGCTCATTCCCTGCTAATATCCGTGTTGATGCGGCTTAATTGACGTCAACATCGTCCGCGATGAATCTGTTTCCGGCAAAACTGTTACCTCGCGCATGCTTAAACCTCCACCTCAGCAAACCACTTCTCTGAGATGGTTTGCAATTTGGCATTGCACTCGCCTGGTCACATCTATTAGCCAATCCTGGTAACATCCATTAGTCAGGTCTGGTGCAGTGAAGGTATGACGTATCGAATACTCTGCTGAGTTTGTTGAGCTGTGTTGTAGTTTAGGAAGGTACTGAACGGCTGACACAACATCACTGCGCACGCGCGACGTCATGTTTGGAGCCAAACTGTCTCTAACAGTGGTGCGTTCTGTTCGGTGCTTTAGGAAGGTACTGAAGGTGAAGGCATCAGGGAAGGATGGTGTTGTGGGGGAAATTGGTGAGGGGATGGGGGTTAAAGGGAGGAGTAGATTGATTTGGGAAACAAATGGGATTCTTGAAGGCGAGAGGATCGCTGAGAGCTGGAAGAGGATGATGCTTACCTTGTTTTTTTTTTCAGGGGAAGGGGAAGGATTGGAGCAGGGAGGAATTTGGAAAGTTATTCACCCGTTGCAATTACCAATCTCAGTTTATTAGGTTTTTGGGGGGATTTTGATGAGTAGGCTTAAGCTGGAGTTGGAGAATATGAGGGAGTTCGGGAATATTCAGAATGGATTTAGGAAGGGTAGGAGGCTGAAAGAAAGTATCTTTGTGATTGCTCACTTATGCCATAGAGGTGGCAAGGATGGAGGGGAGGAGTTTGTGGATGGCATTTCTGTATGTGACAGAGTCCTATGATGATGTGAGGTGGGAGCTTTTGTGGAGGAAGCTTAAGGGTATTAGGGTGGGAAAATTTATATGGGGAAGGGAGGATTTATGAGGAGTGGAATTTATGTGAGGAGGATTTATGTGGGGGAGGGAGAGTTTAAAGCCTTTTGGAATGGGGTTGAGTGTAAGTGGTTGGGAGTAGGGTGGCACTTATGCAAGGGTGCCCGTCATTCCCTTTGTTGTTTTTGGCGTATTTGAGGCGGTTGGAAAAAAGGATTGTGGACACCGGTTTTTATGTTTGCAGGCTATATTGGGCTTGGTTTTACCTGTGTGCTTGCAGTTATGTTTATTGGACACATTCTGTTGGACATATATTTTTTTATTTTATAAATGGGCATGTATAATGGACTGGTGCCTTGAAGCGGTTTTGAACCCCTAAGTGTTCTACGTGTCAGTAGGGCGGGCTAGAGTGTTAAACAATATATATATATATATATTTGAAAGGGTTGTGTGGGAGTGTTGTGAGAAGGATCTGGGGAGAAAGGGGGATGAGCATGCCTGAGCTGCCCGTAAAGAGCCATATGATGGTCACCTGAGAATGCGCAGTGTTGTGATTAGGGTAAGCCTGTCGTAAAAAAGAAATCCGGGGTGTTTTCTGTTTTACTGAGAAGGGCACAGTGTTGGGAGGGCTGATCAATCCTCAAATCATAAATCTGTTAAGAGACAACCATACACGCATCTCCCATAAAAAAAAATGGGGATGATACGGTAGCTGCCCATTTACAATTTACAATTTGCAAAAAATAATTGTCACACCCATAGGCATTATGACAATCTTAACAGGGTTCAGTACACAAAAACAAAAACGGTTAGGCCTAATCATGAGAACAACTTCTCACTTTCCTTCCCACCTCAAGTGTTTTCTTAAACTCTTCCAGGTGTTTAGCGCAAGTCACATCCTCTTTCAACCCATTCCAGTTGAAGGCAATTTCAACAAAAAACGAAAATCTAGCTTAGTCTCTCCGAGTGTGTGTGGAAGCCCCACCTTCATAGTATGGTCATGCCTTCCAAAAAAATTGGGCACATCATAGTGTGGCCGTTAACAATATTAAAAAAATAGGTGTAGCTGGTGTTCCTTTCTTCTGTCCTCCAGGTTCAATAAAACAAGCTCCCTCTGCGGAGCAGTAACAGAAAACTCTTGCCTAAAATCTCTCTTTATATGAGCCTAGTTGCACGCCTTTGTACTCTCTCCACTTGATGCACTAAAGAGGAAGTGTATGGGTCCCAAACAGCTAAAGCGTACTCAAGTCTTGGCCTAACAAGGCTTTTGAACGCAGCCAAGTGAGTATTTTAAGTGTATGGGTCCCAAACAGCTGAAGCGTACTCAAGTCTTGGCCAAACAAGGCTTTTGTACGCCACCAAGTGAGTATTTTCAGGAGCATCCCGCAGTACCCTGTAAACAAATCTCGCTATTCTCTCTGCACCCTTAATAATATCGGACACATGTAGATTCCATCGCCATTCTGAGGTCAGGTGCACATCTAAACACTTTAAGTCAGTGACTCTATTGAGTACCTCCATAGATTAGAAAGTTAACTAGATATACCGTCTTACTTCTTCCCGTCCTACGCGGAGCTCTGGCGGTAGTTGCAGCTACTAATAC
>JAHWFP010072940.1:17298-44090 GCA_023313725.1 Lithobius niger | reverse complement strand
GGGGGGGGGGGGAGATTTTTTTTAACACCCCATCAAAAGGAAGGACTAAAAAAACACACTGACCAAACTGGAGGAAAAAGTCATTTTTAACTTCAAAATGACATTTTCAGCAGTCAAAATTTCTAAAAACGCCTCAGTTCAGTCCCCCTCGCCTCCCCGCCCATTATGTGTTTACAAGGTTTTGAAGCTGTCAGTACGATCAGACTACTTAGTGTGTTTTCAATCTCAAAGTTGCAGGAGAAAATTTCAAATTTAGGCCTACGCCAATTTCTTAAAAAAATGCTATCGTTGACAGCTCGCCCGCCCCGTATGCAGCTGTGGAAGGGGAAGCTTAAGGCACTCCCCGCCGTCCCTTTGCCAAGCTTCCCCCACAAACACACACGCATGCACATACAAGAGCTGTACTGTGAGTACCCTGCATTACAAAACCCTCCCAATCCGACCCTAACTGTTTAGAGAACAGAAAAATGTGATTCTAAGTTCTTATTACATTCTTCATGGAACCCCACATCCTAAACCTCCTGCCTTCACTGCTTTGGGACCTTAACAACTTCTAGAGCCTCATCTTTGCACTAATCACAGCTTTTTACTACTTCTCACACTTCAACATGTACCACCGATGAAGGAATATGGGGTTTTGGGCAGTGTTTGTGAAAGAATGGAAAGTACCGTGGATTCTTTCAGAAATTGTTGTGCCTCTCAGGTTTAAGTTAGACCACAGTGCAGTCATGATTTTTAATGTGCTCGTTGTTCTTTTATTTGTGGATTCATTTTACACCACTCGAGTTGCTGTGTATTTAGATGCTTTACCTCTTTTGCATAAGACGACTTTTATACCATGTTCACACTACAACTCTTAGCCGCAGTTAAGGACTTAACCTTGGTTAAGCAATGCTGTCTGAACAACGTCGGTTCCTATAACTGTAGATAGAGCTCTGTTTGAGAAAGTTGTGGAAACTCAGTGGACGCGCTAACCGTGGTTAAGCGAGCTTGTTTCATGACGTCACGCCGTATTTTACTAAAAGAGGGCGCAAAGCGAAAACGAAACCTGTGTCGTGAGAGAGGCAGTAATTGAAATAAAAGGGCTGTCAATGAAATTAGGCAGGCCTCAGGAGGTTTTTCGTGCCAGTTTACTTGGTGAAAATAAATCTGAGCGAGAGTTTTGCATTGTTGAACTTTTCTTTCGACCGCTGACAATTGATTTAAAAGGGTAGGAGCTTGGAACAAAATAGTCTACAAGCTACCGGCACCACTCGCATTTATTGTTGTTGTGATGTCCGTGGTGTTTTTTTTTTACCTTGACTGGCGCCGCTCGCATTTTGCGTGAATACTGCAGCATAACGGCAGTCAAAAAACGTTGAGTTGCAGTTGCGTTTCAGAAGCCATGTTGTCTGTTTACGTTTCAAAAAAATTCTTTCCAAAATTCCTTGCGCTAAACCTGGTTAGCTGTGCTCAATTTGATCGGCTCTGTTTGGGATGCCAGTTGGCTGAACGTGGTTTAGCTGTAGTGTGAACGTGGTATTAGAGCTTGCCACCAACAGAATAAAAATAAGTCCCAACGCAAACCAGAAATATTGTGAGGTGTCCTTGGGGGACCCCGAACGACCTGCGCTAGTGCAACCAGTGGTCAGTGGTATTCTGCCAGCCAAGTGAACACTGCATCCAATCCCACGATCGCCGACTTGAAAAAAATTGGTGAAAAGTCATCTGATGGATGCGTGATGTAAACCTTACCTTAACTCTGTACCAGATTCTGTGTAAAATGGCGTGACAAAAAATTACGCCATGGACTTATAATTTATTGCACACTTGGTTTACTCCTTCCAATGCAGAGTTCACAAAAACGACCTCAGCGTTACCTCCAGCTAGTGTCAGATGTCTTCTACGTCTTGTGTGTATTGCACTCATCATTATACGTGAGATAAAGTTCCGTTTGAGTTTGATTCAGAGGATACGTCAACGAAACATTTTTTTTAGGATCAAAACTAGTAATTAGTCAAGCATCATTTTGTCCAATTTTAAAGCTGTATTGTTCCGATGTATTAGGCTACTGCTCTCAACGTGGGGCAAGATTAAGTGTTTTTTTTTGTTTTTGTCCTACCGATATTTCCCGTTTTTTCTTGCCCAAATTGGCATAAAATGGGCATTCGGATGTTTTGTGCACCCTTGGGATGCAATTTGTCGTTCAAAAGTTGGTCAATTTTTAGCTCCGCATCTGCACTTCTTTTTTAGACCGTAGGCGAACACCTAAAAAAAAAACAGACTTTTCACTTTTGTGTCTGTATTGTCATTTCTCAGACTAGCTTATCTGATAATAGGCTATATACCTTTCAATCGTCAGGAAAAGCAGTCCAGTTAAAGAACCTACATGGGAATAGAACCATTGACCTAATAGTTTAGAGGATAATATCTGCACTTCTTTTACTGACTCTTGAGCTTGCTACCTAGTCGTTGCTACACAAGAGTTGCTACGACTCTTGTGTTTCATGTAATTAATGGAAAAAATGTTCAATTCTTATTTCAGGTTGGCTATCCCCATTATGGGTATCAGCAGTAGTAGCATCAGTGAGCTCAAAGACAACGAATATCTGAAGCAGTTTGTTGGTAAAGACCCAATTTCTCATAATGATCCCTTCTGGAATCAACTTCTGTCGTTTTCTTTCACACCTCCGAAAACATGGTAAGTGTGAACATTTTCACATACTGTAAATCGCGTATCAAACGCCCAGTTAATGCTAACGCCCAGCCCCCTAAAATGCTTGAAGGTCAAAAATTGTGATATACTGTTGTTGACGCCCACCCCTTAAAAATTATTGATTTTCAGTGGCAAATTTAACTAAAATCTTATTCAATTTTAAGGAAATCAACGTTTCATCCACTTAATCTTGGTTTTTCTGTGTCAAAATTAAGTAAAAGCTTCATACATTTAACAAAATCAACATTTAATCCAACACGATTCACGAGAGCGTTTGTAATCACGGAAAATTCGGAAATATTAGGCCTGACGATCGATCATTAGACGTGCGTGATCTGGTTTCAGTCGAGCAAAAACACAGTGCCTTTATTTTCATTTATTCACAAATTTAGTTTATGAAATTATCCTCCTTCCAATATCTAACATAATTCAAAGTTAAAACTAATTTATAATCGCCACCAACCTTCAAAACAACAACGTGTTTCACAGCCGTGAAGCACATTCTGTGTTGACGCAAATTTCCCAAAAAAGTGATCCGACTGACGCTTAAGACTCGAATAGGCCATGTAGAATAAAAATTTTTTTTCTTCCAAGGTCATTCCAGATCTCTGGCGTTAACACAGAATGTGCTTCATGGTCGTGAATCACGTTGTTGTTTTGGAGGTTGGTGGCAATTATAAATTACTTTTAACTTTGAATTATGTTAGAGGAAGGAGGACAATTTAATTAACTAAATTTGTGAATAAATGAGAATAAAGGCATTGTGGTTTTTGCTAGACTGAATCCAGATCACGCACGTCAATGATAATCCTAATCTTGTTTACGATTTTGTTCCGCTGATGTTACCGAAGGTTTGTATGGGTGGAAATTAGTTTTAGCTACGAATTATGTTTAAATTTTGGAGGAGAAAGTATACAAGAACCTAAATTTGTGAATAGATGAGAACAAAGACATCGTGTTTATGCTAGATTCAATCCAGATCACGCACGCAAATGAATACATTATCACCGACTTTTCCATGATAGAAAACTCCCTCCCTGGATAGAAATTAGTTTAGAAAGTAGATAAATTGTGTTTTTAACGCCCACCCCCCAATTTTAGACAAATTAATTTTACAAACCCAAGGGCGTTTAATACACGATGTACAGTATATTTATCATGTCAAAAACCAAAACTGGTAAAAAGAAATGCCAAGTTCCAAATGGTTCGGCTCCACAAAGGAGTAACATCAACACACCAAAACATTCGCCAAGTTAATCGCACCGACTAATAGTTCGAAGGTTAAATGAAAACCAGAACATTGCTACTTTTGGTAGCAACGTTCACGTTTTCATTTAATGTTCAAAGTATTATTCGGTGTGATTAAGTTGGCGAGTGTTTTGGTGTGTTATCACTCCTTTGAAGGGCCGAACCATTTGGAACTTGGCGTTTCTTTTTACCAGTTTTTGTTTTTGATATGATATCACTTCTTTTTTTTTTTAATTGTGTATTAGGTTCAACTCAACTAGCCGGCAGGTGTGCAACGTCAACTATAGCTTGAGTGACCATTTATCTAATATTTTAATTTCTTATCACTCCCTTGAGAGACCGAACCATTCTCAACTTAGTCGCCTCTTTATCTCTTTTTGGTTTTGTTTTAATTTTTTTTATTTAGTTCATATCACTCCTTTGTGAGGCTGAACCAGTCTCAACTTGGTGGCTTCTTTACCAGTTTTTGGCTTGGTTTTGATACTTTGTTTGTTGTTCGTGAATTGGACGTAGACACATTTTCTTTGGCAACGTTGTGTAGATTTGTGATGACACAATAGCTTGTGTCTAGATACGCATGTCAGTATACACGTTGTCATTGTCTAAACTTTGGCCATCCAATCAGAGACGATGCCGACAATACTAACAATGGTTATAACAATACTTTCGTACTTAGGCACCTTCCCACGTCATTCCCGTTACACCCTCAGGCTCCAAACTATAACAGGTATACAGTTCGTATCGTAATGCAGCCATTCGTTGGTTGGCGCTGATGACCACGTTGTTGACGCGCCATTAAGCCTCAATCCCCCCCCCCCATTCGTCCAATTTCATAGCTGGAAGCCTTCTCGGTATTAATGATATTAATCACACTATGGAAATTAACATGGGGATGAGCGGACTAGAAGTAGCTAGCTAGTAACACATTTACAACTAGGGTCAGATTTTGAATTGAAAGTTACGTACGTGACATTCCTTCACGAGTTAATTTTTGTCAGGTGGGTCATTGCTCTCCATTTCACCACAATTTCAGCTTTTGTACCGCATTATTATTTTTCCCCAAGGACATGAAATGTGCCCAACTATGCTTCAGGATATTGGACACTTACGCTATGGCGTCGCGCTAGAAACTCTTCGACAATTGAATTGATGTGATGTTTGTTGCCTAACTTGGCGCGACACACTAGCGTGTGTCTAGATTTTAGATATATTAAGGACTATTCTAACTTTCCGTGAATAAAGAGGAAGGATGAGCAATCCTCGACAAATTTTCAGCCTAGCCGCATATACAATTTTGACTGGAACTAGGCTCTTGGTTTAGCATCCGTAGTACTCAAAATTCAATTCCAGTTGAATTGTGCTAACCAATTTCAAGTTAGGTCGTAGTAAACCCTTTGTAACTAGTTGGTTAAGTAGGAAATACTCAATCGTACTTTGCGAATTTTTGATTGGCTGTAGATGAAAAGATGTAAAATTTCAGTCCTCCTGTCTTCTTCAGGCTCCACAATAATTGTTTCATTCTGCTTACATCGTTGTTTACTCTTGCTATCTTTGTTAGCAGACGACAACGCAGGTTTGTACCATAGCCTACTGTATCCACTGGGGAACTCGCTCGTATTTTCTTTGTGCCGTCTAAACCGATTATTTGTTGTTTTTTTTTTACGATCGGTTAACCGAAAACTAATAAAATAAAAAAAGTTACGTAGGCCTACTTGTCAATAGTCATACCCATCATTAATCTATCAATTTGTTTGTGGTTAAATCGGCTCTGTAGTAAGATGCGAGATACAAGAATTGTAGGCTACGTTAATGAACTGACTATTAATCGGTAATAATTTGCAATTACAGTGTTTCGATTTTTCTATTCAAAATCTTTAATAATGATAAATGTTAGAATACTAGCCTTAGCCTACAGATTTACAGTATAGCCAAAGTACATTAAATTTCATTGTGTGACAGAAAAAAAAAACGTGTTGCAACGATTTTTTTCCGTTACTGACTCTTTCACTTGTCTGCAGAGAGCTGGACAGGTCCACTCGACTTGTGTGGAGGTGCTGTAGGTTTGACGTACTCCCAGCCAAAGCCATTGCGCCAATCTTGTTTGGAGGTGTGGGTAGATCATGCAACTTTGCATAGTGAGCGCATTCCTTCGAAAACTTCATGAATGGGATTACTGTTAGCTAACAGATAGACGAACCGTGGTAATCATTAAATAACAGAATTGGAAACAAATAAACGAAAATGAATGAATACTGCCCTGCGGTTTTCTGTGTTTGCAAAATGGCTGTTTTGCGACGTCAACTGTAATAAATCGGTGAACCGGTTTTGAGTTTGCAAACCGACTAACCGAAAGCTAATTGGATTCCGAATAATTAGATTATCGTTGTGAGCACTAGTTCAAAGGTAAATAATTGTTTAGAATTTGATTTGGCTGTAGGGATTTGATTTGATTTGGTTTGGCTTCAATACGACTACATTTTTCTCTTGTATTGGTAAACTTTCTAATTTTTCAAAATTATTTCCGTTATTTTGTGTATTCAACTGTATGCTAACTAGGTTTATTTTTATTTCAGTGCTGATTATAGGCTGCTGGAGGAAAACACACAACCATTGTTAAAGGCTCTACTAACCAACAATTTGCAGTCGGGCAATTTTGGTGCACTCATAAAGGTTTTTCTGGCAAGAGCAGCTGAACTGAAAGCTTCTGCCCAATGTGAAGAGTAAGTGATTAAAAATAACTTTCTATTAGCCGTTTCGGAAATATAAACTACCTTTAAATTTGCATGCCTTTCCTTGAATGCTATCTACCCTGTAGAATTTAAACTGTTTAGATACGTCCAGCTTCACGACCCCTCCTAAAATGCTGTAGACGCGTTAGCCAACTATCTTTTTTCCCCATCCCTCTTTTCGTCAAGTTGGCTTTGCTTTTTCCCGTCTTATTTCGACCGAAAGCTTGCTTCTTGGCTTCCCGTTCTACTCTGTCACTTTTGTCTACCTCCTTCTTTCGCCGAAAGCTCTCACATGCTCTGGACTCCGTTGATGCCCCGGCTTTCTGACGTCCCTGGCTCCATCACTTCTGATGTTCAACTGGTTGTTTTCGCCGAAAGCTTTCCTGCTCTGTGGATTTACTTCGCCCTTGGCAAGGCTCAACGGACGTCTGTCTGACCGTGTTCCGGTCCGCACCCCTTTGCTCATCTGTCGCCGGATTCTGGACCATGGATCGTTCCTCACCAGACTTTTCGTCGTCATCATCCGCCGATTGTTATGTAACGCTCGGCCCCCTTTACCACAGCTTCGGACGAACCTGGCCGCCTTTGCCTGCCCGCCTTCTCCGGCCGTATCTCCCTACTGGCCAATGTTCTAACCGAAGACTTGTCAAGCTTTCGCCGAGAGCAGTCCTCTCCAATGATGTGTTTCACCGAAAGCTTTTAGTAACTGTCTTCTCGCACCGGAAGACACTGGCGTCCTCCCACCTTCGGACTCTCCTTCGTCGTACTCCGTCTTTTTTGTCAACCGAACTCCTTCCGTGATCCGACCACACCTTCACTCTTTCGCCGAAAGACGGCTGCCTTTTTCAATATGGGACTCCGATTTTTCTGGTGACACCTCTGCTAACTGGGGTGTACTTCTCTGACTGTGAAGCCTTCCCATGTACCCATTGACAAACCTGGGTAATCTCGCTCACAGATTCACCGGTTTCAAGATTCTTTTTCAGAACCTTTGGAAAATGTCATGAAAAATTGAAAGCCACCTTTTCATTTTATCCAAACCCCCCCCCCCCCCCAGCCTATATTAAATTAAACACTTTTATCACTTCCAAGAACTAAGAAGTAAGTAAGCAACATGGAGTAAGCATACATCGAACGAACGTTCTCTGCTGTGATGTGGTCTTCTGAAGAAGAGGAACGGTGTTTTCTTCCTCAAAAATTGAATGTAACTGTTGTTAAAACATTCTTGGAGGTGATAAATATGTTTACTTTAATTTAATATGTCTGAATATTATCACTGTCTACGCTGTTTACTGGTTTTTAACCCCTGTGGAGGAATTCTGGTGGGAAGGAATTAATATACGGGTTGGATGATTACCTTCCCCTTCCATGGATCTTGTTCAGTCTGGCGGGATGATGAGTCGATGACGATCGCTTGACAGCATCACGTTGCTGCACTTTTGCAACGGTTCTGACGATCGGCCACGCAGCTATGGCCTTTCTAGGCCAGTCGTCAGTACTGGTTAGTCCAAGGCGTAGCATAGTAGCATTCAATATGCTAAGGACCTATCTGGTTGACTAACCATCTTGTCTCTCTGCTGGCACACTTCCATCCTCACCGACATCTTGATACCGAGAGCGGCACGTCAACACACTGCACGTGTCACAACAATGTCGTGCCTCACTCTCTTTGCAGTCTGGGCACGAACCGCCAAAATGGTTCGCGCCATTTTTCCCAACATAACCCCCACTCGTGGCCAGGCTGCAAAACCTGAGTGGGTTCTCACTTCCTAGTGAGTGGTCGGCCTCTCTTCTGAGACAGACTCTTCTGGAGGTCTTGTCAACTTCTGTCCCGGACAGTTGCGTGTCGACCTCTTCGTTAACTTTACCTCTTCGAAAGCTCTTTATCTTGCAGAGACATCTCCTTATGCTTGTCCTGAGGGGCCTTTGCGCAGCGCATCATGTATCCACTGTGGTCAACATGTGGCATCAGGTTTCCTTCTCCGTCCTTGACCCTACTCGATGGTCAAAAGGTTGTATCCCTCTGGGAAGTCTTTCGCCAACCCTGGAGATGGTTCGCTCTGCGATGCAATCTTCTTTGCACCTTCGCTCTTGGCTTCTTGTTGCACTACTCGCTGTGATTCTGCAAGGGCTTTTTTCTGCCTCTTCGCCGACCTAGGCGACACTTGAGGTCTATGTTGTACTTTTACAACGTCTCGCTGGTTTCCCGGTTTACCATCAGTCTTCGTACTAGAGATGGCTTGTTCATCTTTGGCCTTTTCTACCTCTATGCCTCCGGGAGCCTGTTGCACGTCTGCAACTACTGAATTAGGTGCTCTACTCTTTGCAAGTGAAGTGGCCCGTTCATCTTCCGCTTCTTTCTGGTTGCGGCTTTCCCCTACTATCGCTACCTTGACTTTGTGGTTTGCAGGAACCTTATCCTCGGGCTGCGCTACGGCATTCTCACTTCTCGACACCTGTACATCATGCTTCGTCATGACCTCTGTTTTGTCACCTTCGACACTGCCAAACACCACTCCTAATATTCTGCCGAGTATCCTGGAGTCAACTTCTTCACTTCGAGCCAATCTCATTCCACTGTCAATTGCCCTTCGTATACGTTCGTCCAGAACTGTCTTGTATTTGGCAAACGTCGTAGTTGTGGGATCATAATCTCCAATTGACACTATACCTTCCCCCACTATTGGCTCGGCCGTTGATCTCCCAATTGTGTTCACCTTTCTCCTTGTCACTGGCGAATCGATACTTTTCACTCTTTCTTTAGGTTTCGTGTGGCTTCTCCAGTTTGGCACCCCCATCGTGGAAATCTTCAGTTCCTTGTGTCTTGCATATCTGTCTGCGGGCGGTGACTTGTCTTCTGCAGACACACTTCTAGTATTTTTACTAGTTCTCATAATCTGGCACTCTCTGGCAAAATGACCCCTTTACCAGCAGACAAAACACTTTAGCTTTCTTCTGGCTGTCTGCCCTTTGACTTCCAATTCGTTCTCGTAACAATTGGTTTGTCTCTTGCTGGTTTCCTCTCCTCTTTCAACCTCCTACAGCGCCTGTCGCCTTCCAGCAGAAGAGATCTGACATTCCTGGGCGTGTAATCTTCTTCCCTAAATGAAGTGGTCTTAAAGAATTCACTTTCGTGGCTGTTCGACAGTCCACCCAGCTTTTTCATCGCTTCGAATTCTTCCGTAAGTCCGTTGCATCCTACAACCTTAGCCACTTCCACTAGACTCTGGACTCGGTCTACATAACTAGGCATGCCTTCCTCCTTCCACATCTTGCATTGCAGCAGATTCTTGAAGGCAAAGTACTTCCGTAACTTTTATCTTTTGGCATTTTTCTTATACACGTGGCTGTTGGTCATCTCCGTCATTGCCGACGCCATTCAAGCCTACAAACTCGCTTGACCTTAGAACTTGCAACTAACGATCTACAACTTCGCTCCCAGTAGAGTGCACATTTTTGCTTCCTAGAAATACCAATCCGGAATTCAACAAAAACTACTTTAGCGACTAATTACACTTGCCGGTAATTATCCATGAAGCATCCATCTGTCTCGATCGTTTTGCCGTTGCTTTCTTTGTCTCGGTTTGCGTAGCGATCGTTATAATCTGGTCTGTCAATTCGTTTTTCACGTTTGAAAAATTATAACACATTTAAATGTCACTTCTAGGGCGAGCTCAAGATTTTTTTCAGGACCTTGGAGAGTGTCAACGAAAAAGTGGGTTAAAAATTGTCCTTAAGTTCTTTAAAAGATTCGTATTTGTCATAAAATTATCATAAAATTTGCATCCGTTTTTCTATAAAATTAAAAAAAAAACTTGCAATTTTGACATGGGAGCCTTGTGCACTCCGCATAGTGACGAGGTCTACTGTAAAATGGAAATTTACAGGTAGTGTATATTTTCGAAATGGCAGCCAAATTTATCGGGGCCAGGCGGTTAGAATTGGTTTCTATAGCCTAACTAGGAATGTACACTACCTGTTCCTTGCCTAGCTCCCCTCTTGAGTCACCACAATGACACATTAAGAGGAAAATATGATGGTTGACTAACGCATTTACTCCATTTTAAGAGGGTCTGTGCTCACACGTGTGCAGACGGGTTGCGAAGCTGGATGTATCTAAACAGTTTAAATCCTCCAGGGAAGATAGCATTCAAGGAACGGAATGCAAATTTAAAGGTAGTGTATATTTCCTAGTTAGGCTGTAGCAACCAATTTTAACCGGCTGGCCCTGGTAAATTTGGCTTTTAGTGTTCCAAGTTGAGTAAAGCAGCTAATGTTATATTTGCTAAATAGGTATAACCAGGGGGGGAACCTTCACCAATGCCGGTAGCCACTCGCAAAGTCGGGAGGGAAATTCAGCAGTTGGCGACTTGATTTTTAGCCTTACTGGCCATAGCGGCGACTGATTAACTAACCCTCATGCTGAAATTGTCATATCTCGGGAACCGTACTAACTAGAAACAAGCAGTTTGCGTCGTTTCATGCATGGGCTACCCAACCAAGCATGCAATATTGTTACAAGTCTCTTTTCCTTATTGGAGAGTTAGGTTAATGCAGACAATGTGTAAACTATAACATAAGTATCAGCACATCTGCTAAAACTATTTCTACATGGCGAGGAGGTTATAGACAATGGTGAGCGCCACACAATTCACATTCGTGAAGGTTCCAGGAGGGTACCACTGGTATTACTACAGTGAACGACTCTGCATGTGCCTGAGATCCCAGGTACAAACCGGGACTGGAAATGTACTTGTGCCATTTGTCGTGGGAAAGGTATATTTTTTTTCTTAAATTGTTGTTCGTGGTCCTCGGTATTAGAGCTATCAGGCCACTAACTTCACCAAGTCAATCGGAGAGTGATCTGGTGTTCAGTTAGCTGATTACCGATTACTCTAAATTTATTGAATGCATACTGGGTAAAAGCCATGGTTTTCATTATGCACGAACTCTTGTTTATAAGGAAAAGAAGTTGTAAATTTTAAATTTCAACTATTGAAAAGTATGTGGAAAAAATTTAACATTGTGTACTAAATTGCTAAAACCAGTTAGCCTGACGTGGAAAAGGTAAATGGTTTGCCTAACTTAATTGAAAAGATGTTAAAAGCTAAAAACTGCTGTATCAATTAATTTTTATCTCTCAAGAGTGAGAAAGCACTATTCAAGGAAGAATGCAAAAATTTACTGGTAGTGTATATTTTCAAGAACTGTGTAGAAGTCTTGGTTGTGATATTAGTTTTAAGTTAGATTTATAAAAAGACAATAGAAACCAAATTTAACAGGTGCCGGCCGGTAATTTGATATTTCTTGTTGCTTGGTACTTAGAGATTTTTGAAGGATTTCTATCTAAGGCTGCACCAATACCAACTTTACCGATCCGATATCGAAATCAACTTTACCGATCCGATGCCAATCCTATTTTAAAAATTTTACCTAGACCGGTATCAGTACCGATATCCAAAATTTTATTCCCAGTTTTTCATCAACGGTGTAGTTTTCTGCAAAAGTCCAATAATTAATAAAATAAAAAAAATTTAAGTCATGACCAATGGTTAAAACATACCTAGGAAGATAGTCAGTGATTTTCTGAGCAAAACGCTGTGAACCATATGTCGTAATCTCGAACGGTTCCAGAGTTATTGATATTTCAGCGAAAGTTGCCGAGACCGATCCGATACCCCAAATATCGGCAGCCTATCCGATCCAGTATTTGTATCGTTGCAGCCTTAGTACTATCGTAATCTTTAATGTTAGCCTACTGCATAGTTTGGGAAAATAACTATTAAATAATTCCTGTAGTTATTTTATGCCTGTATAAAAAAAAAATATATAAATTTAAAAAAAACCTAGCCGTAGGCGACTTTTTGGGCTAGCAAAAAATGACCCAGAATACTGAATAATATTAAAAAAAAACATAACAACATTCATAACTATGCTTGCCAGTTGAACTCGAAACAGAGTCGAAGATACAAATATTCTGGGAAACATGTTAAAATTTGCCAGGGTTCCAGCACCAATACAACTTAGTCGCAAAAAGGGAGAAACACCAGAATTATTCAATCAATCTTCAGCATTTTGGATTTCATTTCTGTATATAACTATTCCACTGAACCATTAGTTAGTCAGCATGATTATGAATTATGATGAAGAATACCATATTTTTACTTCATTTTTGTAAATGACAAACGGTATTTGTTTAATGGACTTTTCTCATGCAGTTTACAAATTGTGGATATCTAGAGGTCACACATATTTTATAAATCTGGTCAGCGGAATAGTCGAAGAAAATCGAAACGAAAATTGTGTTTGTTCATTTTTCATGATAACGGCTTCTATTTTTTAATTGTTTCTTTTTTTATTTGTTGTTTCAGTAATATTTTCACGTGGCAAACATACAACGCCCTTTTCATCTTAAGATGCGTTTGCAAATACTTCATCGAAACAATTACCGAAGACAATGTTATCAAACAGTTTCAAATGCAGCCGCCATCTGTCGAAGGTAGGTTAAAACTTGGTTTGATAAACATATTGCCTTTCAAGACAATACTTACAGTTTAGCCAAATTGAAAGTAAACTTTTGTTTTGTTTACTGCAAATTTTGAGACGAAATTGATTATACTTATATTTACTGTTTCTAGAGAAACTACTAATTTAGACCTTCCTTCGTCAGAGGCATATGCTGGAAATGCAAGCCAAGATCCAACGGTTTATTTACATATGTAGGCTACACTCTGTATTGCACACATGTCGATCTCATTTTTCGTATGACGACGGGGCTGCCGTCTCTCCGTCTTTGTTGAAGTTGGGAGGGTTAAAGGTTGTTAGTTTGGCAGCTAGCAGAGAGGCATGCATGTGGTCGATGACTTTGGCGGTGTGGAATAGGTTGGCTTGTGTAGGTTCATTAGAGGGATGTTGTTTGTTTTAATAGATTTATCGTTATGCTTTCAAGTGCCCTTAGGTGTGCTTCATGTTTGATTTTAAGAGGAGTTTCGACTTGGGCCAGTTGATTCCATGTTCGGTATTCAAAACTTAGTGAGCGACACCATTCCTGTTATCATGCACTTCAACGGCTTTTTGATTTACAGCACCCATTGGCAAATCCTTCTTTTGGATTTGACTTCAGCCCTCCTAACTTCAACAACAACGGAGAGGTGGCTGCACAGTTGTCCTACGAATAGTGAGATCGATGTGCATTCGATTCAAAGTGTGCATATGTAAATAAACCACTGTATCTAAACTTGGCATTACTGGCGCCTTCCTGATGAAGGAAGAAGGTCTAAATTTCTTCCGAAAATTAGCAGTACTCAAAACAAATGTTTTCTTTCAATTAGGCTAAAGTATAAGTACTGTCTTGTGAGTTAATTTCATGCCATATTACGAACAAGGTCAGTAGACCGTTCATTTTTATGAGTTATGGTGAAAAAAGTGGTTCATTGCATGAGAGCAAAATTCTCCACTCTTAAACTAGTTTTGAAGCTAGCATGTTATACCTTAAAGATAAGTTATTCTTTTCCAAATATCGCATAAAGTAAAAAGTCAAGAACCTGTAAGGTGTCCAGCCTTGCTAACTTCAAGGCAACTCTGACTACAAGTCATTAGCTTTTGAGAAGGTTGGTAGCAAGTATGTCAAGTATGTTTAGACATTGTAAAGATCAGCACGAGGAAACAAGCAACAGCCTTCTGATTACAGTGTCTCAGACCAGTTCTCATTGTAAGCACTCGTTTGGTTATACTGTAGTTGCCGATTCCAGATGCTCCTGTGGTGACCAGGAATAAAAGGGGTACAAGAAAATTGGTTCCCCGTCACCCAACAATGAAGACTTTTAAGATTCATAACGTTGAATTTTGATCGAGCATAGAGTTCATTGCATAGCTTATGTAGATGGTTGTTACTATATTGTGGAATGTTACATGAGCGGACAAGGGAAAACAGAATTGTCAGGTTTTCCCAACACTGAGGAAGTCTCTTATTTTATTTATACGGTTACAGACAACAAGAATTGGAAATGTGCAGGTTACAAATGGGGATGGCTCTTAACAACATTCTGCACATCAAGACCAACCGAGTGAAACTTTTGTTAGAGGCTTGAACTAGTCTACAGGGTTCATATGTTAGCTGAAAAGCGTAACAGTCAAGAATTTCATGAGGTCCTTTTCCAGTCCTTGAAAAATATGGAATTCTGATTGACTGTCAAGAGCAGGCAGGATTCATTATAAAATAACTGTCCAAACGTAGCACCAAATGTTTATCCAAGTCACCAGCGAAACCTTGCAAAAACTTTGCAGACCTGTGAGTTATTTTATACGTAATGAACCTACACATCAGCCAAAGTATTTGTGCCGCACCATCAGTTTTTCGTTCGATCAGGCTGGAAAAGTATGGAATTTACTTTTGTCGTATTTTTAAGCTTATCAATCAACTATCAAGTATGGTAATTTCTTTATTAATGTAAAATTTCCTGATAAAGCCTTTGTTCATACTCACAGTGGATTATGCACAACCAAAAGGATGAAGCTATTTAGTTCAATCTTGCAAATTTGTGGTGGATATTGGCTGCCTCCTTCTTCACGCTAAAGTTCCTGCTTCGCTGCAACACAACATCAACATTCACTAATTTTTCCGCTGTTTATCACATGGGCTTTGCTCTGTATCGCATTATGCTGGTTTCTTGTTGGTGCTACCATCTAACGTTGGGATGGGAGAGTCTGGGGCTGGAAGAAAAGGTTTCCACTGTGCATTTAGTCCGCTGAACATTCACAGAAAACTATTTTCACGATTTGGCGTATGAGGGTGCCTGCACGTTCATAACAGTGATGCACAGTGGAAACTTTTTCTCGGTACCCCAGACTTGCCCATCCCGATGTAAGCTGGCAATACCTACAACAGAAATCAGCATCGTGCAGTACAGAGCAAAGCCTACTGTGATAACCATGGGAAATTTAAAATTAGTGACTGTTGATGTCGTGATGTAGTGACACAGGACTCCTTGACTTTAGCCTGAAGAAGGTGGCATCCAATTTCCACCTAAGTGTGCAAGATTGAGCTGAATTTCATCTTTTTGGTTTTGCACAATTCATTGTTGGCATGACTGATTATAACTAAAGTAACAATACTGAAATATCGGTGTTTGCAAAAGCCTTCGTGCTTGTGTACAGACGTGTCTGCATTTCACAGTTGAAAAAAAATTTGTCCTTAGGCCTTTATTAATTAAGTTATCTGAAATCATTTGCTGTTGTGCTGTGATTTCAACTCTTTTGGTTCTAGCATGGGAAGATTTTATTTTTTCGATCAATTTCATTATTTTGCTCCATGAGTACTAGAAAAATGGCCCAGTAATTGGTAAGGCTTGAAATTTAGATTGGGACATATGAACCGTAAATCTTGTAGATCCCTTACTGGTTTTTGTGATAATGTACCAGTGCCTTCTAGCTTTACTGCTGTCAGTTGTGGTGTTGAATTTTCCCATTATTTAAAGAGCCAAGGTGTTGAAGGTAGATCATAACGTTGTAGTTTTAACATCGACTTTAACCTCTTTAATCGTGTAGAATCAAATGTTATAGCCCCTACACAGCTACTTTCAAAAACTTGAGAGTGGATTTTTGTATAGGCCTTCTTCATTGTTGTCTGTACTATAATGTCTTTTTTTTTTTTTTTTGCCCAGCGGAAAATCCAGAATCTGAGAACCTGGTCGAACTCTTCCAAAATGTTTTAATAGAAACAATCGTAGACGTTCCAGTGTTGTAAGTAGTTTTATTTTGCATTTCTTTAGTTACAGAAGTACCGTACGTGTGTTAGGCTAGTTAGGAAAATGGTGAAAGGTGTTGGCATAACATTAAGTATAGTGTATGTCTATTTTTAACATTATGCCCAGTCTGTAATGGTAATATGTCCGCAATTTACTTTTAGGATTTATGTATTTACCTACTTGGCCTCGTTGTAACCAATTTTACTCGCCATTCACAATTTGTTGCTTTGGATGATGGAATCTAGACATTGTGTTAGAACCTTTCTCTAGTTTTAAAACATCATACTTCAAAATCATTGCTAGAAACTTGATTGCTGTAATCCTGTTGTCCACTGAACCATCACATTTTTTTGATGTTTCTTACCTCTTCCAGCGGGTGGTAGTTATCGAGAGGTAACAATATTGTGGGGCAGTATACTATTTATCTTGGTGTATCGCAATACTAAACTGCACTGGTCTTTGTTTTCTATCTACAACAAAGCAGCAGGTTTAAAATTGGTGACTTTCGTAAAGCTGTAAACTAGTCACAACATTCTTTTAAAGAAGAGAATAGTACAGTCAAAACTCCTACACAGTCGAGTCAGGGATATTTTACTTCTTTATAACAAAAAAAAAGTGAATTTCCAGGTCCATGACTTTTGTTATAAGATTTTCGCTCTACTACACAAGGCCACTCTCTGTAAAATAGTTAATAGATTTTATTTTGAAGGACGGACCTTCCAGTGTTTTCGTTCATCCCATGTTAAATAGCTTGGAAAAACATTGTTAATTTTTGTACTGTGAAACTCCCATTACAAACGAACAAAAGTGTCCAGAAAACACTCACGTTCACACTTTTCGCTAGACAGTGCGAGTTTCTTTTGTTGTGAAAGTGAGCGTTTTTCTGGTGACTTTTGTTCGTTAAATAGCTTTTGCAATATTTGCATAGGTTAGAGGGAATGTAAAGGCAAAAACGGCATCAAAACTTTCAATTTGATTTCGATTCTAGGCAAGCTTCGAAAGTCAAATATAAAAAAAAAAATTGAACAAAACCGAAATGATTTCCTAACAAAATATGTGTATTTAAATGTAAATACAGGGTGATTCAGAAAGGATGGACCAGTGCCCACCGTTTCTTTCCCATGTGCACGATCGATATGGCATTACGTGGATGTGTAGTATGGTGAGGGGGGCCATCTGCACATGTGATCATGGCTGACCTTGCACCATCTGTTCAAGGTCATCACAACACTAACTTCTACACCGTACTGCCTACGCTACCAGTGTAAATTCGAGAACCGTGAGCCAACGCTAAAGTAAAAAATAGAATGAAAATCAGACCATTAGGGTAGGACTTATCCTTCAAACAAGTCTTAATAGCTTCACTGCATGTCTTCAGGATGTGTAGCAGAGAAAGTGCCACACCAATACGGAATACAGAAAGGTTTTCTTACCTAGGCAGAAACGTGTAGTGCGTTTTCCACAAAATTGGGATGTGGTTTCCTGAAGCATGCATACGTTCATGCATATGTTCCTGCATACGTTCCTGACTTTCAAAATGGTGGAGCTCAGAGTGGCTGCTCCTGTTGTTTCAGCACCATTTTGATGTTTTTATAATCTGTAATCATTTTTATTGTGACCAAGACCGGAAGTTAACCGGTTGAAAATTAAAATCATGACCTTGTTTGCACTTGTGGTTTTATTAGCTGGTCAGGAGGCCCCATTTTACTTGTACCCTTCAACCACAAATTTAAGTTTTCTCAAACTTTCCAACCACTTCCTCCCCCTCCCCCATGTGTAACTGAATGTATGCATGCTTCAGGAAACCACTTTCCAGTTTTGTAGAAAACGCACCACACGTTTCTGCCTAGGTAAGAAAACCTCTTTCTGTATCCAGTATTGGTACGGCGCTTTCTCTGCTAGACATCCAGAAGACATGCAGTGAAGCTATTAAGACTAACTTGTTTGAAGGATAACTCCTACCCTAATGGGCCGATTTTCATTATGTTTTTTGCTTTAGCGTTGGCTCACCATTCTCTATAACTTTCCAATTTACACTGGTGGTGTAGGAAGTACGATGTAGACGTTAGTGTCATGATGACCTTGAACGGATGGTGCAAGGTCAGCCATGATACATGTGCAAATGGCCCTCTCACCATACTATACATCCACGTAATGTCTTTCGATCGTGCTCATGGGAGAGAAACGGTGGGCACTGGTCCATCCTTTCTGAATCACCCTGTACACTATATAAAAAAATACAGGTTATCCAAATGTCTGGAGTTGGCAGCATAGTGCATATATGGTGAGGAATGGCGTTTAAACAGATCAACATTAGTATTAACACATCAGGAACAAACAGATTGATCACAAATGCAATGACTTTGATGGCTTTTTGAATGTCATTAAATGAATAACATAAAAAATAAGCATATTGGAGTAGAGGTTAGGGGCGAACCGTGTTGGTTCCATGACATTACATCGGTAACTATTCGTAGCACGGACAATTCATGACAGAACCTCCGTTTGTCACAGCAGATCAGCTGAGTTACTGCTGCAAATACTACATTTGCGTGACATGCGAAGGTGCTTAGTTCGAACCAGCAGACAACAGTATTGATTTTTTCCTGTGTTTAATTTAACAAGATTTAACAAAACATAACGGAAATAATGTGTTAGCCGATACAGTAGCACAATGACTATCACCACCAGGCACAGGTTTACAGGATGGGTGCTGGACGTTCCCATTGTTGCTGCTTTTGTTTGGTACTATTTTAATCTACAAGTTAAAACGCTTTAAACTTTTAATCTCTGTATTTACAATTTTAGCCTACAAGTTTAAACGCTTTAAATTTTGAAGTTCTGTATTTAAAATTTTTGAAGTTTCAAGGTTTCAAGTTTTACTTTTTATTTGCTATTATAATATTATTGATGTTTGTTACTAAATGTTTGTTTCATTTGAATAATAATTAGCACGTGCGATGAACTGTCCGTGCGATGAATTATTATTACACACGCAATGAATTGTCTGTGTGATGTATTTGCACATGCGAGAAATTGTACAGGGAGAAACTGTTTGCGATGAATTGTCCGTGCTATGAATTGTTGGTGATGTATTCTGCGGCAGGTCTTCACCCTATCCTATATTTCCTACTTTTTTGGTGAATGTCCTTTTTGGAGAATGTCCCCCCCCGGCGGACGTCCTAGGTGGAGGAGATGACGTCAATGTGGATTTTATCACGCGGGAAAATATTGCTGCTCTTTGTCGCAGCATTAACCAAAACAAAGCCATGGGCCCAGACCGTATCCACCCATCAATTCTTAAAAACTCCTTTTCTATCTCTGCTCCGCTCTGTATCATTTTCCGCAAATCCATGAGGGAAGGTGACTTGCCTGCTAGCTGGAAGACGGCACATGTCACTCCTGTTTTCAAAGGGGGCAGTAAAGCTGACGCCAACTGCTACCGTCCCGTCTGTCTTACCTCGCAAGTTTCCAAATTATTAGAGAAAATTGTAAAGGACCACCTTATAAATCATTTTCGAGACAATGGATTCCTTGCTGAAGAGCAACACGGATTCATCCAAGGAAGGTCCTGCCTTACTAACTACTCGCTGGCCTCAACACTTGGACGGCAGCCATGGACCGCGGTGAACCATGGGATGTGATTTACATGGACATTCAGAAAGCCTTTCCTTCCACCCCTCACAACAAGATCATTGAGGGACTTCATCTTGCAAAGATAGACACGGCCATCATTAGATGGATTTCTGCCTTCCTTACTGGCAGGAAGCAAAGAGTGGTTCTGCGTGGTCAGACGTCTGCATGGAGAGACATTAAGAGAGGAGTTCCTGAGGGATGCATTCTTGGCCTCGTCCTTTTCCTGGTTTTCATTAATAGCCTACCGCCATTGATAAAAAGTCTCTGCCTACTTTTTGCAGACGACTTAAAACTCCATGGTCCCGCGACAGCCAGGGAAGTCCACTCCCTCTTGCAGGAGGACCTCGACCGCATTGCGGATTGGGCAAAGCGGAACGACGTCCTATTCAACGTTGCGAAGTGAAAGGGCCTCCACCTTGGACATAATAACCCGAAGAGGACTTACACCCTCGATGCCGTGGCTCTCGACGCTACGGCCAGCATGAGAGACCTCGGTGTCGTGGTTGATGGATCCCTTAGCTTTGGTGACCACTGCAAGGCCATCGTTGGCAAGGCTAACAAACTTGCTGGTTTCTTCAGGCACACCCTTACTTCCTTCGACAAAGTGGCCGTGAAACTCCTTATTAAAACTCATTAGACCAGCACTCGAGTTCTGTGCGCCTGCTTGGAACCAAATTGGGAAAGGAAAATCTGAAGCAATTGAGCGTGTGTAGCGTCGTTTCACCAAACTGTCCTGAAATCAGACACCTGTCATACAATGAAAGGCTAAACGAACTCCAGCTGCCAACGTTGCAGGAAAGGCGAGTCAGGGGTGACCTGATCGAGACCTTTAAAATATTGAATGGGCTGGTGAAAGTTGACAGAAACACTTTTTTTTACCCATCGGCACACTGCCACCAGAGGGCACAAGTTCAAACTCTTTAAATCCCCTGCCAGAGTCAACGTCAGGAAGAATTTCTTCAGTCACAGAGTGATCAATCCGTGGAACGCGCTGCCTCAGGACGTGGTTGGGGCAGCCTCTGTGAACTCTTTCAAAAACCGTCTTGACAGGTTTTGTAATAGGTAGATAGCCTGTCTGCGGGCTACTACTGCTGGGCACCACAGGCTTTGGCCTTTGCCGACTTCTCTTTTTATAACTATAACTTTTAAGAAATGTCCTACTTTTCCTACTTTAAAAAAGTTTCAAATGCATCACATGCTGAATTTTGTAAAGTTCAGTACAGATGCAGGGCAGAATACAATCTGAACTAACAAATCTAACCCAATCAGATTGTTACAAGAGAATTATTACAGTGTTCAAGGTTTTTTTTCTTCTTTTCCGATAATTCAGTTTCTGATATCCGCTGTGAATTCTTCAGTAAATTTCTGACGACGCTCTTACAGAAAGAATTAAGTTACTTTGGTGCACATACTTTATATACAAACTAAATGATCTTGTATTACAATGTCACAGGCAATAAATGTAAGCGAAGAAAAGAATCTGTTGCCAAACGAAAAATGGAAATGGGTTCCGAAACAGAAAAGACACCACTTTCAAAAAATTGGTGCGTCTTGGACCATTTGACTGCATGTAACGTACGAATACTGTACATGCAACTTCTTCACGGTAGCGTACAAGAAACTGGCAAAAATATTGCTTTTAAAGAATCCAGTTTTAAAGAACCAGTGTCTTCATTGGTTGCAAAGAAGGCAAAACCTTTGCAACAAGCACTTCAGTAGATTCTGATATTTTTGATGGCTTGAAAACCATAGCAAAGTTGAACTCTGAAGAATTAACTCTTACTGGGAAAGAAAATATTTCAACTGAATGAGCCGAATGAAGAAGTAATTACCTCGCTTAGCAAAAGTTGTAAAATGCGGGCTCACTTTAGCTCATGGAAACGCTGATGTTGAACGAGGAATCTCGCTCAAAAATGTGCTGATGACACCAGGGTGCACATCATTACACAAAAGCTCCATCGGACTGAGAACTGTAAAAGACTATGTATAAAGAAAGATGGGACTGAAAAATTCAGTGCACCAAAGCAACTATACAAACAATGCATGCGTCAGACTGTAACTTATTGCTATTATTGTTGTTCCTGTTGTCCTACTTTTTTTGTGGAAAAGTCCTACTTTTTTTTGAAAGTTCAGTGGAAGGCCTGCTGCGGATACTAAGTGGCTACGGCACAAGCCGAGTGGCATTAACATGTGACAGGCTATCGTTTGTTTTCTGCCATGGCGCAGAGCAGACAGACACTCAGCAGGCAACAGGCAAGGCTGCCAAGGTACCAATCCGCCCCTGGTTGTGGTCTAAATTAGAAAAAAATCTAAATGTCAACAATTACTTTGTAACAGCGTGCAGTTAGAAAATGCACTCGTTTTATGTTTATGATAAGATAGTAAGCCGAAGCCAAAACAGCAGAGGAACACGAATAAGCTTTCCTGTTGCAGACACCACAGTGTTGCTGAAATGTTAAGTCTATGTGACACCTGACTGTTCTTCTCAAAACGGAACCAAAGTTTTTCATTCTCGTAATTACTAAGGATGTGATATCAACCCTAAAACAAAACTTGTTACGGATTCTCGGCAAGCTTTTCGGCCGTTTGAAGTCGTGATATCAAATGCCAAGCTCTTTTGCCAAGCCAAGCCCACCGACTAAGACTTCAAACGTTAAATTTAATAATTGAAAATTGTGCAGGAAGAAGACAGAATAGTCTTCGAAAATTCAAGTGACTGTCGGGGGTCAAAATATTAGAATGCACAGGGGCAAATTGCACTCCAAAATTGCACTTTGCATTCCTGATGCGGCTCTTGCAGTGCAAAATTGCACGCTGAAGTTGAATTTTTCGTAACTTTTGAACCGCTCTATACAGACTTCCGGTTTGCGGCATTTTAAAGAGGTGGAATTAAATTTCCGGGTGACACCATTCCTTCCAAAGAAGTTAAGCTATGGGTATAAGTTTTTCAGTTGAATAGTGAAGTCAGTTTTAAGCAACGTGCAGGAAAAGTACATATTACTGAGATGTTCAATGTTAGAATTTTCAATGGCTATAGAAAAGGAAACCACAGTGTTGGTTTAGGTTTTGGTTTTGCACTCCAAAGACAGTAACAGATTTTGGGTGCACCCGGATCAAAATTTGGAAATTCAACTCCTGGACTGTGTTTACTTAACTGGTGGTGAAAGTGTAATTTCGTTACAGCTGAGAAAATCATCCAGTATTTTCCAGTTGAGAAAATCTTTCGTCATGTCTATTATACGATGTTGTCATCGTCGATTACTGGTATTTAGCTAGTTACTTAATCTTTTTGTTGTCAGTATTATACAAATTCCCAAAACTTATACGCTTTCACAAGTGCAATTATGCTACTATGGCCAAATTATGTCTGCTATGGCTCTTGTTCTTTATTCATTGCTGTGATTTTGCTTACCGCATTATTTAGTGTAGATTTGTACTGTAATGGAGCCAGCAAAGAATCAGTGTCAGCCCTTAGCCAAAAATCGAATTGAAATAAGGTGAAGAACCGGTGTCAAAACGGTAGTTGGAAAATTGGTACCGGCACAGCCTTAATTTGAATTTCCAAAGTAGTGATTCATGGGAAAAGAAATAATTTCTTTTAGACTAGTACGTGCCCGAGAACAAAGAATAAATAGAAGATTCTACCAGAGAACTTGTTCTCGCAGGAGAATCTAAGTTCTCCGAGAAGAATCTGACAAGCTGTGTTAACAAATGGGATTTAACCCTGCTTATCAGCACCCTTAATCCACCTCATTTGCACAAATTCAACCCCAATTTATGCAAAAAACCACACCCAACTGCGTCATTTCCGGTCCCCACTTTTCCTGCTCCGACGCACCCAATCACTACTGTCTTTTCACATGCTGGTGCGACAACCCTGCTCCAGAGGAGGCGGGCGGGCAGTTAACACAGCTTCGTCGGATTCTACTTGGAGAACTTAGCTTCTCCTGCGAGAACAAGTTCTGTGGTAGTATCATCAATACTCCTTCGCAGAATCCACCTCGCTATGTTAATAAATGGGATAGATTCCTACCTGTGGCACCTGCGAGCGAAAGGAGACCAAAGGCTGAACCTCGTAGATGCTCTGCCTCCTTGGAACGGAGGGGCCAAAAGAAGAAAAACCACCTCCAGCGGAGCTGAGTCAGGGGCCCGCCCCCCCCCCCTCCCACTGCCCGAAACAACTGCTGCGCTGTGGACACCTGAGCGAGGGTATGTTTGGCAAGAAGTGAACGCTGGGCGTCGAACCCAGGACTTCCATCCCCTAATGGGCAAGTGTCCTGCCACTAGGCCATTGTGCCTGCCAACATAGCAGTGTGTATGCCCCCCACAAAAAAGGGTGGCCTACAGCCTTGCCAATGCGATCACGTCACACCAAACCCACCTGTCATCGCTACCGGAAGAAGTTGTCCAACCCTCACGGTGAGGTTACATAACTAAACACGATTGAAGCCACACACGATTACACGTGCTGAAACTACTGTCGGGGAGCTATACTCGACCCAGGCTTCTCAACAGAAGCCCTCTTACATGCTACGGCAGTCATGACCTCGAAGAGTATGTTTGAAGTCTAAACTTACCCCAAAAACCACTTTATCTGCAGAAATCCAGCGACCACCACCTGTCACCTGTTCGATTGGCAACACCAACAAACCACCAAAACACCACCACAAATGAAAAAAAAAACCCTACCCCTACACCATATGCTCAGTCACACTAATGAATATCTGTGGGGCGACCCCACTCACTCGTTCTCAGGGGGTACGCACCATGAGCACCACAGTTACCTCGCAGATGAAGACTGCTACCCCCCCCCCCAATAATGCCTATGTGTAGAAATCAACAACCAATCTTACCGAAGAAAAACCACTTACGTCCTGCTTGCCCTCCTTGCAGATAGGCTCACCAACCATACCCACCCAACTCCCTCCCCTTACACACGAACTGTCCTCCATCGGCGGGGGAGGGAGGACACCACCGTTCCATCAACCCCAGCAACAATCAGGAAAGCTCGCCGACGCCTGGTGCCACACTGCAGGGAAAACGCACACTTAGGGAACTGCCCTCAACAACAAAAGGCATACGACCGCCATCTGTGACAACCAATTGCCACTAGCTCAACACTCCCCTGCTTATAAAAACCCGAAGGTCGGCATTAAACTATACAAACCTAGGATAGCCAGGAAACCGCCAGTGCCACCTACACCCACTCCGCAGTCAATAAATGGCATGTCACAACCTCGTCCTTGAGGTACGAAAATATTCCAAGCCTCGTACACGAAGAACGGAAATTCTCCAAGCCTTGTACGTGACGTACGGAATTTTTCAAGCCTCGCTTATGTGCGTTACCCAACACCGTCTGCGTCCACCGGGCACCATCATATTTTTAAACAGAAAAATTAACAACAAAAAATAACGTTAAAGTTTAACGAACGCCTCTGGGTACTACTTCACGCCAGGCTCACGTCATCGCCAACCAAATGTCGCATGACATCCAACGTAAACGTCCCAATCGCCTCACGGTAACTACTTCCGTGCCGCCTGGCGCTTTCCGTATAACACGTATCACATCAACGGGACCTGCACGATTTTATTGTGTGCCTTCTTTTACGACAGCATTTCCACACACACTGTCTTCTATGTACATGGGAATTCGCCACGGGCCCCCTGCCCCACCTGGCACGCCTCCATGTCAACACAAACCACTATTGCGCATGCGATATACGAGTCCCGACTTCTAGACTCGATGGCTCCGTCCGCATGGGCTAGCCCAACTCTCGGCTCTCGGCCACTATTTCTGACGGCATTCCACCTCAAGTAATCGCAACACGCTCCATCTATCTCAATTACTCGGAAATTCTCTCATATAACAAGCCATTTTTAAGGCTAATCATTCCTTGAGCGTTCCATTGTGCCTTCGCCACGTAGAAGGCCACTCGTACAACACAGTGGCGATAAGCGTAACGCCACCGCCATGTTCGGTTTCAAATAAGATTTACTCGCATGTCGCCATTTCCATCTCGGCCTCTACGAAAACCACCAGGAATTAGTCTTAGAATTATGGCAGCAAAGGCCACGCCATTTCCTCTTGACATAAGCACGTTGAGCGAAAACAAACTTGATTAGACAAGCTGCAAACATAATTCATTTTCCGAAGCGCTCAACACTCGAACAAGCCGTGCTGCAGCAAGAAAAACAGTGTTGATTGAGCGCATCGAAGCAGGGCAGGTGGGGGCCGGATGTGACGCAGTTGGACGCGTTTTTTTTTGCATAAATTAGGGTTGAATTTGTGTGAAGAGGTGGATCAAGGGTGCCAATAAGCAAGGGAACATCCCATTTGTTAATACAGCGAGGAAGATTCTGTAAAGGAGTATTGTTTTTTACAATGAGTGTTCAGGACAATTCAACTAATGTCTGTTGAATAAATTGTTCATGGCATGAGCATTAAGTGCCGATTTTTCTTGTTTCTTGCCAAGGCCTAAGAATATTATGAATACTACAAAATTCACAGTTTAAAGTAGGGTCTAAATCTATGCCTACAAAAAATACAAATCGATAATTTTCGTTGCAAGATCATCAAATTGACAGCTCATTGTTTTTCTGCATATGCTCAAGTGAATGTAGCAAAACCATCTGTCACTTGGGTAAAAACAGGAAAAGGGATTATTACATACGTCTGAACTAATGTTGCATAACTTAATAACAAAGGAAAGCTAACATGAAGCAAGCACCTTTATATTA
>JAHWFP010072940.1:0-12298 GCA_023313725.1 Lithobius niger | reverse complement strand
GTCCGAGTTGTGAATTTTAGCGAACTTGGTAGTGTTATTTTATAACGGATCGATCTTTTCACAGTATGAATTGCAGCGATGTTTTTCGATTCGACTGCGTGAATGCTCTAACGAAAATATTCAACTTGCGGTACCTGGAGAGACCTGTTGAAATGCTGAGAGACCTGGAGGTACCTGTTGAAATGATAACATCCACTGGTTATTCTTCCATCACAGCATATTTTACTACTTCTGAATTTTTTTTTTATGTTTTAATACTGTATAAGTATTTGTTGTAGTAGTTGTAGTAGTAGGTGGTTTACCTGAAAAACCGGCAACCGGCGATGACAGTGATTGATTGAAGACATTATTTAAGAAGATACACGCATAAATCACCACTTGTACAATACAGTACAGTACTGTAGTACTGTACTGTAGTGTATTGTACAAGTGTTGATTTATGTGTTTATCTTCTTAAATAATGTGGTTTATTTCCTCAGTATTTGCAATCGTTGAGAGCGATCCATCTTAGACCGCCACAACGTCCGCTCACCAGCTAGCTCTTGGTAGGTAGTGAACTCTCTTCATATGACAACACTTGAGACTGGGCCCCAACACGTTCAAGGTTCACGTGCCACGAACGACCCGACCTGATCTCGCGATACTGAAGGAATTTCTAAACTGACGTTGAAACGGAGCAGTTTATTCGGGAAATAAAGGCTATGATAAAGGCAAGCCAACGGGTATTCCCAGCTTTCGAATGTGACCAAGATACCTGCCGTGCATAGTGTTGTTAGGCGTTAAGAGCGCTTGAACCAAGGGCTATTTTCAGCAAACAATAAAAATTTCACGTCAATTCGACAGCACTGCCAACAAAAACATCAATTAAAGTAATTAAGACTGTATTGAATTAAATAACTGAAAATACATGTTTGAAAACGCCTTACTCAATCGGAATTGTATCTCCGTCGTACGCAACTGGAAGTTTTTCTTTGCAAGGTGACTTTGGACTGAGGGGACGATTAATAGTTCGTCGGCATTTTAGATGTTGTTTCGAAGACCCGAAAGGGTTAAGAGTAATGTGGGTGGTCAACCATTTAAGGGGCTCGTGTTTTAATGCTCTGCGCCACATGTCACGTGTACAGTAGTATTTTTCGTGCTCTTAGTAACTCATTTACAGCCAACTAGTCAACAGTCGAAACTGAAACTTACCTTACGACCTTCTGTCAACATGTGTATACCCTGCTAACATCGATCTTATTTTACTGCTAGCTAAGGTAACTAGGCATGACTGATTTTATTATTACTGTACTTTCGTATGGTTAAGCATTTTAAACTCGTGAGCATCAATTTGGACCAGCTGTTGTAAAAACAAGAAGTAATATCGGCGTAACCTTGCGAACGTGGTGCACGCCTCTAACTGTTACAGACAAAACTCGGTGTGAGGGTAGCTTTGGTCCGTACGCACATTTTAAGCCCAACCACAAGTCCGTGAGACCTCTGTAGCGACCTCTCTAGTACCTTTTTAGGCGTAACACCCAAGAAGAGTACAGAAGTAGTACCAAAAACTCACTCGCCTAAATAATCTCTTCTCTCCTGCCGATAAATTATTAGGATACTTTACTCTTAAGCATTACCTGTTAGGCAACCTATATTAGTTATTGTAGAATTATCAAAGTGTGTGTGAGGTTTTTATTTGTAACTCCTTAAATCCCAGTTCGCTTAAGTCATTGTTGCACTACACATGTACAGAAATAAGCCATTGTCGACAATGAAAAATTGCCTATGTTTTGTCCACTAACATTTGCTATTACAATGTGTACTTGTTGATCATCCGCAATCAGATTTTTGATATCTAGGCTTTATGCCATAGAACTTCTGGCTGTATAAGAGCTAGCTACTTTGGAATTTTAAGTAGTGAAAAGCTCTCCTAATTTGTTAACAGATATGCACTGGAATGTTTTGATTCAACTAGACACAATAATTTCATAGTTCAATTCAAGTGAATCAGTTCATCCAAGTGTTTTGCACGTATGCAAATACAGCATCACAGCTGTTAAACAATTTTTGTTTCCTTTTGTTACATTCTTTTTCGATTTTATAGTTTTACCCGTATAATGTTAGTCTGTTAACAACAGTTACCCTCTTAGAACAGTGGAATTCTTGAAGCTTTTGATTAACAATGCAAGCTGAAGTTGTTTATAATGTATTTAGGCCCATGGACTAACGATGTCGAGAGGATTTGCTGTAGTAGACGACAACCAATATCGCACACTTTTATTGCATGACGTGTAGCCAAACAGATCTCTTACCTAGTGGTTACATTTGGTACTTGGATTCTTAAAGGGCAATTACATCCATTTTGACTTGCATGTTTTACTTTTGGATCACTTACACAATAACTAAACACAAGAAATGCGGTAGAATACGTTACGTACGTCCGATACAACAATTTAGTTACTGCGTCACCAAAACACGATACGGAGACTGCCATTATTTTGCTTGAACCCGCAGAAATTAATGCTGACAGATGGTGCCTATCGATTTCGACTCGCAGCCGATTGAGGTAGCTGTGTTGGCTGCGAGTAGCTCAAGGATCTGACGGCCTTAGCTGGAAACTTCGGAAAGACCAATTTAGTCCAGCTGCCAAATGCTGATGTTTGGCTTTACCTAAAAAAAACTGTCTGCACAAAATGTTTTTGCGCAGAGATGTTCTACAATATGTCCCTACTCCAAAACATAATGATGCCACCTTGGCACCCTTGGGGAATTCAAGATGGCGTCCAAAATGGCGACGACAAAACGGTTTTTTGCTTCTAGTGTCTAAACCGTTCATCCGATTGAAAATTAACGGTTATCCATTATGTTTAGAATAACATTTCCGTTAAAAAAGGTTCTATTCATATTTTTTGTAAAATTAATCCTTCTTGCCGAAATTCGTTATTTAAGTTATTTTAGGCTGTTAACGCATGTTACGTATACAATTCCTGTCTTTAAACAGCTGTATTACCCGTTCTAATTGGGATAGAAACGCAATTGGGATTAGAGGCAATGGGACAAGAACTTGTCCCATTGCCTCTAATTACCAAACTAGACACGAATTGGAGTTTGACTGCAGTCGTCGAGCGGCCCTCTAGCGAATAACTTAGATATCCGTGGTCGGCAGCACGTGCGCGAAGATTTAAAGTGCAACATGGAGTAAGCGCACATCGAACGAACTTTCTCTGCTGAGGTGTGGTCTTCTGAAGAAGAGGAACGGTGTTTTCTTCCTCGAAAATTTAAGTGAACTGTTGTAGAAACATTCTTGGAGGTGATATAAGTGTTTTCATGTAATTTAATATAGCAAACAGTTCAGACATTCGTTTTCTCCACTACCTTAGCGTTAACTTTGTAGCAGAAAAACAACAATTTATTGGGTGGACATTAACTCCACTATTTCACAGTTTTGACCTTAAAGCATTTTAGGGGAGGGGGCGATAGCTTTGCCTGGGCGTTTTAATACATGATTCAAGATTACGCTCCAGTTTAACAATCTCGTTCACTCCAACTGTGTCGGATTAAGAACAACAAAACCTATTTTGCGCAACTCTACTCCAAAATGGTAGTATAACCTACACCATTTTTCTTTAGTCCAGTTTGTAATATTTTTTCCCATAGGCGGTCTTTTGTCTGTGGGTCCTTTTTTTAGGCAGGTGCCTTCCCTCGGACTGATTTGGTCATTGCATTCGTGTTCTTTGGGGTTCTTATGGTAACTATACGACGGGCCAGGGCTGTTCACCGTGACGACATAATTCCTTATATGGTAACGCGTTATCGGTTATCAGCGCCAGTCGAATGTTCGCACAGCATACTGGAAGACCAGTCTCACTCAAGAAGGCTGCGTTTCAATCAACATGGCGTTCCTTAATACGAGTATTCGAGCGAGTAAATCAACGGTCGGAAAGATGGGCAAAGTTCTTCGTAGTCAAGCCAGGGAAATCGTATAGAATGTCTGCGGATTCTTTGAACAACAAGGCATCTTCACTGCTAAGGCTGATTTAGAAGTACAGACTGGATTAGCGAGCGGTGTGTCATAACCAAGGCCAGCTGAGATAATAGCTACGTTCATGGCGCCACTCAAGGAACGCAACTCCTATCTCAGCTGGCCATGGTTAGAACCAACTGTTCGAGAGATCGTACGTAAAGTTACGAAGCTATGAAGTTACGAAGTCAACGAATCGGCTAACAGTAGATCATATTTATTATTCGAAAAATTAAAAAAACTACGAGAAGCTTTCAATGCGAAGCTTCTCGACGAGTCGAGATGCTCAGTGGAATGAACTACGAGTCAGCGTTCTAGTTAAAGGGAGGCAAGGAGGCGCGCTTTGTATAATGACAAGGTGCACAGTTAATGTAACTGATCGATAAACACATGCAGCCTTATACTGCACACTGATTGGCTGATGGCTGTCATGTGTGTATGTCGTCACGGTGAACAGCCCTGTCCCGTGGTATAAATGGTGTGGGCCTAGTGAAAGTCTTTGTTAAATACTGTACAGGGTGTCTTATGAATTATTCACCCCATAGAGAAATTAAATTAAAAAAAAACGAAAACGGATTGAAAAGCTGTAAACTGCCAACTGTTCATTAACTCAAAATTTTTTTTTTACAAAATTTCTGGTGATGATGGTCTCTTTAATAAACTTGTTGCTTTGAGAATATCCCGTAGTTAATCTATTTCTCCCCTTCAAATGTCTTCATCAGACTTCTTCTATTATCGGACTATAATGTGAAAGTAGTCAAATAACAGCAGAAGCCTGATGAAGACACTTGAAGGTTGTTGAAAATTAGCTGCACAGTGTTTGTGTCCATGATGTGAATATATGCGGTATTTTTTTGGTGTTATTTTTATAATGAATTGACGAGTTGTCGAATTTCATAGTACGATTGATATACAGCGATGTATTATGGATGAATTATGTAATTCCTGCCACACAAGTTCATTTCTTGCGTACACTGTGTCCTTTATAAAGCCCCGCAAGAAAAACCAGGGTAATAAACATAATTAAAACATTGGGGAGAATTTCGACTGGATATTCTCGTAGCAACAACAGGCGAATGTGGAGGTTTATTAAGAGGCCATCATCACCAGGAATTTTGTAAAAAAAAAAAAATTTAGTTAATAAACAGTTGGCACTTTATACCTTTTTCAATATCTGTTTTTTAATTTCCTTGTGGGGTGGATAATTTGTGCACACCATGTATTACAGGTTCGTTTTCAGGAAATGGTCTCAGGAATATTTTTATTTAGAAACGTAATTCTAGTTGAAAATGTTGAAAGCCTCCTTGCAACTTTTATTATTAAATTGCAATAAATCGAATAAAATTTCCGACTAATTCTAATTCCTAACACAATTTTATTACTGTTTCAGAATCATCTAGTACTAATCCCACTCAAGCTGTGGCAACGTTCAAAATGGATTACTCCTTGTTCTTCACTACTTTGTGCCAAACATTACAAGATGACCAAACAACTCTGCTGTTGTACCTAGTCCTACACCGGAACAGTAATGTGCGAACGTACATACTGTCCAAAACAAATATAGAGCAGCTGGTAAGTGTTTTGTGCTTTTCTTTCTGTTAAGTTCTGCCTGCGTGTGTTTGTGGTTGTAAGGATACAACCACCGTTGCAGGTGGGTCTAATGCTTCTTGACATTAAGTTATCTTGAAGGTTGTACTGGCACCACATGGTTCTGAATAATTAACTATTGATACAATAAGTATCAGTGTGGAAGGAATATGCTAGCGCAGTACTGTTGTGAGACGTGGCGCGCATGTCGCGTTTCTTGGCTTCAGGGAAGCTCACTGTTGACGTCTTACGGCAACAATGTAGAAGCGCCCGATCACGTCATGCGCTACTCATTCTCGGACAGTCAGCAATCATGGCCGACGGACGTCGTTGAGAAGAGCTCCCGAAAAATTCAAAGGAAATCCCTCGTAGGCCTATGGGTCGTATGCTGTTATGAATCAGCTGATCTCCAGTCGATCTGTGGAACGCTTTTTCGAAAGAGGACAGCTACGTATAGACCGACAGGTAAGCCATTAATCTGTCCCGCTCTTTATTCCCGATCGCTAGTTACGTACGTTATATCTTCGTTCACTGCAAAATATTATGATAACTCTGCTCCTTCACTTTTCAACGCCATCGCTCGCATCAAGTACTTGGACTGTGGATCGAGTCAAGCAAAGTTTTCTAAAAGATTGCAGCAGAAAAAATACACGGTTTCCGTATTTTTTTGAAATAATATAGGAAATATGCACAAATCCCTTAAATTATTGGAGCGAGCCAAGTGAACATAGCATAGCCTATAACGGACACCAAATTGCAAAACGTTGGTTGGTTGGCTGCTTGCTTGCTCCTTTGTAGTCGGGGTGGAGCCCAAACGAAAGGTCTGATTGTAATGAAATTTGCTACATCACTTGAACCCCCAAAAGTATTGTGGCGCTTAAATTTGCCCTAAATCGGGCAAATGTTGCTGAAGAAATGACACTTTTTCCAATATATCGATCTAACACTATTGGAAATTTGGAATTTAGAGTAGTTATGGAATTCTGACAAAGCCTAAACTGTGATGCTGGTACCCAAGTGAGTATTTTAAAACGGTGACAATTAACACATCATTTGCTTCCTTAAAACTAACTTCTTTTTCAACATAATTCAACAAAATAACAACATTCAATCATTGCGTTTTAACCACAACAGAAAGGTAGGCAATCCAGAAAACAAAAAGATTCTGTTAATGACACTGATTTGTTTCATTTGAAAAGAATGCTCTGTTTACGTCTTGTACGCTTTGATTTCAAAGGAAATGATATTTACCATTCCAATATCCGTCCAAATTTTCGACAGTATGGTTTTTCTGGAATTGGAGGGGCTCAGAACGACTGTCTTCGTCAGGCTACCACATCACCGCTCACTAAGTCGTAATGGTTCGTCTATTTGAATGCAACGCAGGGCCATAGCCTCCGTAACTTGCAGGCCAGTACACCAGTTCTCCCACAGGAACTTATTAACCCTTTTAGGCCTACGTCAATTATTCAATTCTTGAGTGAGAAAGCCTATGGCTGCAACATGGCTGCTATGAACAAGTTGCATGCCTCACGAAAATTAATTGTAATAAAAAAAACTATGCGGTCTAGGAGTATAAAAATTCGCAGACGTAATAATTATATTGTAAATTATTGACCAGAAATATAATTGGGACCATCGTCCTACGTTTTCATTACCGTAAATCGCATATTAAACGCCCAGTTAATGCTAACGCCCAGCCCCCTAAAATGCTTGAAAGTCAAAAATCGTGTATGTACTCTTGTTGATGCCCACCTCTAAAAATTATCTATTTTCTGTGGTAAAATTAACTGACATCTTCTTACGTTTTAACGAAAGCAACGTTCCATCCCCATAAATTTTGGTTTTTCTGCAACAAAATTAACTAAAAACTTCATACCCAACACGATTCATGGGAGCGTTTGTAATCACGGAAAAGTCGGCAATATTAGGCCTAGCTTTCAATCAATTACTGCGTGATCTGGATTCACTCTAGGAAAACACAATGCCTTTATTCTCATTGATTCACAAATTTAGTTTATTAGATCGTCCACCTATCAATACCTAACATAATTCAAAGTTAAAACTAATTTCTAACAATCACCAACCTTTTAAACAGACAACGCGATTCACACCAGGAAGCACATTTTTGTTTACACAATTTTCCGGAAAATCGTAAAATTGACATTGTTTTCTGTTCTTCCCTTCGTCCTGCCATCCTGGAGAGAGAGTAATCCAAACCGGAAGTTCCTCCGGAAGTTCTGGCATGGATTACTCTAGCCAGGAAGGCGGGAAGAACAGAAAACAATGTCAATTTTACGACTTTCCGGAAAATGGTGTAAACAAAAATGTGCTTCCCAGTTGTGAATCACGTTGTCCGTTTTATAAGTTGGTGATGGTTAGAAATTAGTTTTAACTTTGAATTATGTTAGATATTGAAAGGTGGACAATCTAATAAACTAAATTTGTGAATAAATGAGAATAAAGGCATTGTGTTTTGCTAGAGTGAATCCAGATCACGCACGCGAATGACTGCATTATCGGTGACTTTTTTGTGATAGAAAACTCCCTCCCTGGGCAAGTTGGTTTAGAAAAATAGACAATTCTTGTTTTTAACGCCCACCCCCCAATTTTAGGCAAACTAATTTTACAAGCCCATGGGCATTTAATACGCGATTTACGGTATTTAAAAAAATCCTGAAGTTCGACTACGTGAACAGCGCTAACGAAAGTTTCAACTTACAGTACTCAGAATGATAACATCCACTCGATATTCTTCCGTCACAACGCGTGTTATTACTTCCGAAATCATTATGTTTTATTACTGTAAAAATAGTTTAAAATTGCTTTATTTCGTCGAGATTCACGATCGATTACAGCTCACTACCAAATCTTTGCCTGACGCCATAATGAACGGCTGCCCGCAATGCGACGCGCTCCTGCTAGTGCCAATAGCTGCGACCGTCACTCACGAACAGTCGAAGAGTCACGTGCCACGAACGAGCCAATCAGTGCTCGCAATAGCTCGCGAGGCCGAAGCGTTTAAACAACGGTTGTTAAAATAGGACATTTCATTGGAGGAATATAGGCAGTGATGTTGGAGTTGATGACGTCATTTTTTGCGGGCCAGAAAATTGGGAATCCCCTCTCTCTAACGCGACCAAGATGGTGGCTGTACTTTGCGTCGTTCCGGAGATACGATCGTTTGAACCAAGGGCTATTTTCAGCAAATAAACACAATTTCACGTCCATTTTGGCTATGATGCCAACAATAACTTTGACTTAAGGTAATAAACAGATGATATTAAATTAAATTAACCTAAATAAACCGAAAATATACATTCCAAATTACGTAATTCAATCGGAGTTACGCCTCCGATGTACGCAATAAGAATTTTTTTTAACAGGGCGTAGAACTCGGCTGAATCGGGCTAACGATACATCGTCGTGTCGGCTTTTTCGCAGTGGAATTGCGATGACGATATATTGTCGCTTAGGCCTAAAAGGGTTAAACTCACCTCTCAGAAGGAACTGGATGTTTGTGTTTGAAGGTCCCTGGATATTCATCAGCACAGCTTTCTCTCGGCTGTGGTGTTAAATACCGAGGGATTCTACGCTTCTCAGATGCACATCATTTTTAGAGTTGGATTTGAGGAGTATCGCAGTGTTTTCCCAGTTGATTTCGGTGTCGAGTTTCCTTGTGGTGGACTGCTATGCCATTCGTTACAACTTCATTCCTGGTGTCTGCATGTGCTGCTTGACCCTCGTGCGTATACCTTTTCTTGTCTCTCCCACATAAACGGCATCACAGTCCCAACACGGAACTCTGTAAACGCCTTCACGGGTGTTCTTAATGTGATTAGGGCTTCATCTTCTTCTTCACTGGCTTCACTTCTTTTTCTTGTTATGGCATCAGGATAGGCATGCTTTTTCATCAGGTGATCCTTCAGGCCCTTTGTGTTCTTGACGTATGATGTAAAACTACTTTTCATAAGTACACCTTGGACTTTGTCCAAATACGTAAATGCTACTCTCGGTTCTTCCTCCGTATCCTTGATCTTGTGTCGGTGGTTTGCGTTACACACTCCAGTTTTCTTCATGCCTGCTGCTCGACTAATCATTCAGCCGAGAGAAGGCTGCGCTGGTGAATATCCAGGGACCTTCAAACCCAAACATCCAGTTCCTACTGAGAAGCGAGTTTAATAAGTTGCTGCGTGAGAAGTGGTGTAATGGCTTGCAAGTTACGGAGGCTAGGGCCCCACATCGCATTCAAATAGCAGACGAACGATCACGACAAAGTGAGCGATGATGTGGTAGCCTGACGATGACTGTCGTTCTGAACCCCTCCAACTCCAGAAAAGCCAGACTGTCAAAAATTTGCAAGAATATTGGAACAGTAAATTTCCTTTCCTTTGAAATCTAAGCGTACGAGATGTAAACGTGGACTCAAATTTTCACAGTAAGCGCTGTGACATCTATATAATAATGTCGGAGGCCGGCTAAAAGGAAGACACTTCTCCCCTCCTCGTGTCCGCATTGAAAATGCACTCTCCCATTCTACCTGCAGCCAATCTGACAAGTCGTCTTGAAGAGTGCCGGAAAAATGTCCCGGGAAATGTGTTTGGGAATTGTGACCGGCCCCGTGCATAGCACGGGCTTCCTCTAGTTTTAAAATAAGAATGCTTGAGATTTCCTTTTAACATGGTAACTATAAGCACCATTTACATTGGCTAAGGGAATCGTGTATTTATAACTTAAATCTTTGTAGGGTGATGAAGCAGACAATACGTTTATACCAAGGTACAAATTATTTAAACTCTTCGGTAGCAGTTCCGAAATTTCCCGTTACTACAAGTGCAAGTGCTTCGGCAAGTGCACATGCCAAAATGGGAACGATACAGAGAAGATTAGCATGGCCCCTGTACGCAAGGATGACACGCTCAATCGTGAAGCGTTCCGCATTTTTTTTTTACCTCAAATCTGAAGGTCACCAGGCAATGTGCTATTGCTGCCCGACGTGCTAATATGCTGCTTGGCCGCATCAAGAAGCATTTTTCCTTCTTCACTACCACCTCCCTTAAAACACTCTACACTTCATACATAAGGCCTCACCTTGAATACTGCATCCAGGTGTGGAGCCCTCAACTTATTAAAGACCAGCAGCTCCTTGAGCGCATTCAGAGGCGCGCCACCAAGCTTGTTCCACGACTGCGTGCACTTCCATACGATGCGAGGCTCAGGGAGCTCGGTCTTACGAGCCTTTACGACCGCCGCATCAGAGGAGACCTACTTCACACCTACAAAATTCTGAGTGGGATTGACCGTGCCGAGGCTAAAGGGTTCTTCACCTTGGCCCCCTCCATTGGCACTCGTGGACACCGCCTCAAGTTGCAACGCACACGTGTCAACACCAATGTTGGGAAGCACTTCTTTTCTCATCGAGTGATTGACCACTGGAACCGGCTTCCTCATGATGTGATTGAAGCCAGATCTGTCAATGGCTGGAAGGCAGCCTATGACAAAACACTTTCTGCCAGGCAGTGAACTCTCTGCTCTTCCAACCATAAAAGCTCGGCTTTGGTTGTGTATTTTGTTTAAGTTTAAGTTTAAGTTTACAGCAACACAAACTCTGAACACCATGATGCATAATAAAAAAAAGTCTCTTAATACAATTCTGCTACTTAATTGAATTCGCTGCACCACCTTGTCGGCTCCAAATGAAAAGGCTAAGGGCTCCAGCAACACTAAAACCGTGACGCTTATGGAAGTATAAATTTATTACCAAGAATGTGGAAACTAACTGTGATGGCGTCGAGTTAGATAGCAAAACAAAGTACTTTGGATTCTAAATTCAGAGCAATGGCGCTTCAAAGAGTGTCTGAGCCGAGGTTGCAGTTTGTACTTTAACTCGGTTTGTGGGCTCAGCTTGTAAATTTGATTCCGGTCAAAATGCGGCGTTTACGTCAATTTTGGACTGTTGGCCTCAAATGAGAGCTTTTCAGTGGTATGGACTAACAGTCAGTAGCACATGCTGTTTATATTCTTAAACTGGAAAATGTGACCTGAAAATCGTAGTGTGAGCCGAGTTAGTATCATAAACGAATTTTAAGTGACAATGCCAAATATAGCAAAGGCGTAGTAATAAACAGAAGTATAAATGTCAATCCGCTCTGCCTGTGAAAGGCCCAAAGCCTGTTTCCTAGTAATAAAGGACTGAGGAAAGCAAAACAGCAAAATCATGTACTAGAAATGCCGAAGAAAGCAATCAGTCTCCGTCGAATATAGCCCTGCTCACTGTTGTGACCTGCACAACCAGTTCAGTAAGTCATCTTATGCAAGTTGAGGAGTGGGTATATTGACAAAGCATTATATCAGTGATCTGGGATTGGATTGGGTTGCTGGTTCGAATGCGAGTCATGTGCCACAGCAATGAAACATAAGTTCATAAAGGTGATTTACTGTACTCCGTTCTTTCTAGTGTATGGTTTTTGTTTTTTTTCTTGTTTTCTTCTTTGATATTGCTATAAAATCTGCCGATTAATCCTGTATCCGATGTTGTGAAAATTGTCAGATCATGAAACTCGATGGATCTTCAAAAATGTGTGATAAAATTTAACGTAAAAGGAATACGCACCAAGAGTCAATGACTATGATGAGCCTGGCTATTCAGGCTGGTAAGTGCAAACACTGTCAATGGGAAAGTACATTCAGTCAAATAAATAAAAAAAAAAA
>JAHWFP010072939.1:16441-36557 GCA_023313725.1 Lithobius niger | reverse complement strand
CGTTTGGTTAACATCTCTGTAATGTGTGCCACATTGACAACCCGGCCCACTGCACTGTGACTAAGGTTGGCGCTAATGACCTAGCTGTCGACGCACCATTAAACCTCATTCCCTGCCCCCCCCCCCCCCCCCGGATCACGATACGATACTGACGATTAAGTGGCTGAGACTAAGATCGAACCAGGGCTTCCCGGACAAGAGGCGGCGTGTTATCCGTCAGTCCACCTAAACTCCCCCCAAGTTAACTTGGGTCGCTTTTAAACAATTTTTTTATACAATGCTTCTGGTAAGTTGATTTGTTGTTGTTGTTGTTTTATTTCTGAGCACTGCAAACCCAGGTTGTCAGCCCAAGATTCACCATTACAATGAAATTAAGTTGATTTTATGTGACTTTCAAACAATGCCTTTTACTAAGTTGAATTGAGCTACTTACAGATTATACTTATCATGGTGTGGTGTGGTCGGTCGGATTCAACCCATGCTTGGCCTAACCAGTTGATTTTGAGTGACATTTAAACAATTATTTTAAACAACGAAATTCCTGGTATTTTATTTTAAACGCATTTCACGTTTGCAACACTATGTAAATGCTCATATTTTGAAAAGTTTCTTCTCAGCCCTTTCTATTTCATGTGTTTTCCAGCTAAAAACGTCTAAAAACGTTTTCTATGTGTGTCTAAGATGTATTTATTTTAAAACACTTTTTTTTTTTATTTGAAAGAATTGTTATGATTTATTTCGTTGAGTGTTAAAAACATACAGTAAAATACAATAAGATTTGGTAAAGCAAGGAATACGTATTGGTCCAAAGGAAGCTTACCTAGTGGTACTAATTACAAACTAGGTGGAGCGATTTTATGATTGGCTCAAATTATTGAAAACAACGTAAAATAAAGAATTTGTAACAAAAATAGCATTTTGGAGTCAAACCAAAACAATTAATTATTTTGTTAATTCTTACTCAACGTTTTTGCCTCAAGACATGTAACAGTTTCGGTTTGGTCTTTTAGAGCTTCGTTTAAAATATTGACAATATTTTGACGACGTCATGCATCGTAGTTCATTCATACATCAAAAGTTATAATCTAGTGTGTGGGTTTCAAGATTGAACTAAGTTGTATTATAAGTTTATCTAGAAAGCAGATTAGCATACGTAGTTGTAATCAACGCCATCTTTTAAAGCATATTCGTGAATAGATCACTTTACGATTGTTATTTTTATTTTTAAACCATCCTGCGACGCCTTGTAGCCATGAGCAGCATAGTCTGGTTAAGGCTTAAGACATCATACCGCATTTTTACCTGTTAAATGCAACAATGGAAAAAAATGTTAATACTCCATAGATGACTAAACGGAAGACGGAAGAAGTGTAGTAAAACGAGGGATACCCGTGGATTCAAACCAAGAAACCTCCAACCGTTGTAGGGGACCAAAATATGGTACAGAAAAGATTAAGGTAGAGCCCATAGACTGCTGAAGGAGCTGGTAGTCTCTCTGACTATCCTGACTAGCAGGTTTGGCAGGGACTTTGCTGTGTTCCCTTTTCACTTATCGATCAGACCAGCTTTCTCAAGTAGGTAGATCTTGTGTTTCTTTTCTGTGCATCGCTTTAGCGAAACACGGGTGTGGTGTAAAGTCAATGCCAATATGACGCATTGCAAGTTGCCTCAATCCTCCACTTGTCGGCGCTCTTTGTCGTTAATTGCACACCACATTCTTGCGTTGGTAAAGCGCTTCCACGAAAAGAAAGGCACGGAGACTGAGCTCTGCTATACTGCTCATCACCACAATAAGTCTTAGCATCCGTTCAACTGAATTAAGGGATCGTCATAATACTTTTTTGGTCCTCGTGTATTTTTGAAAAACACAACAGAAAATAAGTTTTAGCCAAAAAAGTTGGTTTAAATTCTGTTTTGCCTTGCATATTATCGTACCATACATGATGAAGCTTTCAAACTGAGTTCATGGTTCAGAATTTTTACACGCTGCTAAGCGAATGTTCCACAAGAGTCGCAACCTAAAAAATATGTTATTTTCTTTCTTCACGCTTTCAGGCACTATTGTTCCATTTCAAGCTTTTAACAATTCTATCAAACAATGGCTTCACAAACATACAAAAAAAAAAACCAGTTGTATTCATGTAGAAAACCCTAAAGCATAGTGAAGGATGTACGGTTACATTAAAATAAAAACAGAATCCTTAAAATCAGTGAAACTAGGGAAACAGGATGGTTTCATCACTTTGGTGTTAAGCGAATTCTCAACCCATCATCAGACATCCGGGTTTTGCTTTACAGAATGTGTTAATATCACGTCGTACATAGTTTTACATTGTTGTAAGGATACTGTTACTGCACTTCCCATTTCAACTTCTCGGTTGTTTTTTTTTTTTAATCAATTCTTTGATTCACTGTCACATTTTTTTGAACGTTTCCTAAACTACGGACATCTTTGCTTGGTTTAAAATTTGGTCCATTAAGCCCAGTTTGTCTACTTGACTCAACTTACACCATCCTTCCAGAACGTCTGACACCAAATTTTGGTGCTTAGTTTATCATGTCATGTCTTAGTCATGGTTTATCTCTGATTTCGCTAGTTTCTTTTCGGCTCTAGTACCCCAGGTGCTTCAATGAAATCGATATTTTGTGTTTTTAGTACGAACGAAGATCGTGGGAAATTTGCCGGAAACGAGTTGGGTGCTAAAACGTATAAAGTATTGATTTTTTTTTTTTTTTAGCACGAGTCGATGGGAGAATTTTGGTTTTCTTTCCGCAAAACGGTTCTTAATAGATTCGACTTCAGAATTTATTTGCGAAGTATTAACAATCAGTGTTTAACTTATCACTAGCCCCATTGATGTTTACGATGTGTTTCTCTATTTGGCGTAGCGATACTAGCCCCTGTCCCATTTCGTTATCCAACCTGTAATTTCGTTTGCTTCGTCTCAAAGTTAATTAAATATGTACATTCTCTTCGGCGTTTTTATTTCGTATTAAGTAGCCTAAACCTCATTTTTATGTCGCTCATTCATGCATGGACTAATGGGCCCCACGCACTAAGCGACCAAGCCTCGCGACCAGGTCACTGCGGCCAACGAGAATGCTTACGGTATGTGTAGCATCGCGCACTTGGCCGCCTCGGGCAGTCAGTCGCCGCGGCCACTGGGATCCCGGGCGGCGTGCATGTGACCACAGGGCGTCCATACTCGCTCCGTATTCATTTTTCACCACGTGATCGAAAATTATCAATGAAAAACGAACGTGGCTATGCGCCACGTCGCTGTGTTTTTTTGGCCGCCACGACCACTGGATTCCCAGTGCGTGGGGAGGCGGGGAGGAGGGCCTTAAAAGTAAAGTTCCTACGGGAAGCAGCTTCGTGTTTCCGTAAAAATCCGGCAATTAACGAAGGTGACGTCATTGCTCTAATACGGGCATAACTAGCAAGAAAGCAAACCGCTTCGTCTAAGTGGGGTGTACTGTATATAGAGCTGTGATTTTTTTGGCGGTGACCATTCAACGAAGAGTAAAGCTCTGATTTAAATAATTACTGAGTAGAAAGATGCCGTCTATTCATAGTAAGTCTAACATGGCGAAAGTATTTTTGTGGAAAAAACAAAAAAAATCTCATTTAGAGTTCATTTCCAGTTCAGCATTCACTAACCTTTCCGTAATATGGTGCAGATGTTTACCTGAAAACGTACTATGATGCAACCTATTTTGGCAGAGTGTGCTATATGCTGTATTCCAGACGCGGGAGCATAGTCATTTGGTTCAATGTGAACTCCAAGCGCGTCTGTCATGTAATAACTCTTATTAGGAAGAGCGGTACTAGAACTTACTATTTGGTCGAACATCTGTTGTACTTTAATAGACCAGGCAATAATATTAAAAAAAAAAACATGCTACGCCAAATAGTACCACTGCAGACGTCGTTTTTCCTTGCCTGATCAAATTTTCTAGGAAAAATTCACACCTGTAGACTTTCAATATTCCACACCAATTTACTTTGCCACTATATGAAGACACTCGCTAGTGTGTCGCCACCAAGATTCAACGACGACATTAACGTCCGTCCTATCCCAGATAATATATAAATGTACCGCCGTGTCAGTATGGCTAAGCGGCAAGGCTCCGGCCTTTGGTTTCAAAGGTCGTGGGCTCAATTCCCGCTCAGGCAGTCTGACATTTAAGTCCAAAAATCAACGTAAATAGGTTTGCATGTGTATTTATTATTAAAATATATATGAGCATGGCGACCACTATACACTTGTGTGTCTTTTGCAGAAGTTTCTCAGTTTGGCGGTTTCCAGGCATTTGAAGAAAAATAACAACGCAACAGAAAAGGCTGAAACTTCCCTCGATCGGAAAACTGGTGGTCTCCAGACAACGTAAAACACCACGACTATTGATAGAGCTTAACGTTTTCTTGTACAAAAAAAAAGAAGATGTGAGTAACGTTGATGCATGTCTACGACACACGCTACGACACACGCTAGTGTATCGCCTGCCAAGATTCAATGAAAACTAAACGACCGTCATACGAGCATGATATTCACTAGAACCTTGCGTCTTTTACTGCTAAGGCAGTTCGGCTGTGAAATGAAGGTGTGAATAACGTTGATATTTACCTAACTACTAGTGACTAGTTAGTTCCAAAATATAAATTCTTTTTACCAATCAACTTGAATACTATTTTCAGGACAGATTTAGAGCATTTTTTACCTTACAACAGTGAACACGAAGACGTGAGTACGCAGCACGACAACAATAGCACGCCCGAATGTAGAATGGTTGCCTTTCCCATTGCTAAATACGATACCGCTAGTTCGGTGGACATCCCCCGACGAAGACTAGCAAACCTACTAATGGAAACCCACCAACGCTCCCTCTATTTCCCCCCCCCCCCCCCCCCCCCCAGGGGGGGGGGGGCGGATGGTATCGATGTGTATTTAAAGGCGGCCGCATCATTCCAAACCAAAACTTGTTAAGCATTCCCGGCAAGCTCTTCCGCCATTTGAAGTCGTAATGTCAAACGCCAAACTCTTTTGCCAACTTCAAATGTTAAATGATATCCTTTAAAATTACTCAGTGAACAATTTTCACATTTTTCATTTAACAATCGAACTCTTATTGGGTGGGATCAAATTGATGAAAGGGCAGAAAAGCGTGGCGAGAATCCTTAACAGATTTTGTTTTGGGGAGTTATTACTAGCTCACTAGCTAACTACCTAGCTAATTTGTGGAAAATAAATTCTTCCTAGTGTTGTGCTAAGCTGAAATATTGCAGATAGCATAATTTAACACTTTGGTCCGTGCCGTTTATGGTTTAAACCTGACATTACGCATAAAAGAAAAAGTATTTCTAAAATTTCCATGTTTTTTTTTTAACGTCTCTTATATTTAGTTTGAACTTCCGTATTTCGATTCTTTCGTCTAAATGTCTGCGAGGTTTAGTAAAGAAACATAAGGCAAATCTGCCGAGGTAATTTTCATGAATATAGAGCAAAAGCAATAGTATACGTCACAATGGGGGCAATAGTATACGTCATAATGGGGGCAATAGTATGCGTCACAATGGGGACAATAGTATGCGTCACAGTCGTTTGGCTTGCTGGAGTCGCAAACCGAACGACGTCTTTCTAAGCTTGAATGCAGTGAGCGGTTTTCTTAGGCCAAAAAATACGCAATTTTTAGGATTTGTTGGCAGCAGCTGCATAAGGGACATTTAGCACTTGTTGCCCGGCCGGTGTATGGCTCAGTGCTTCTGCAGGGAAATTTTCCCTTTGTAGGGAAAAATGCTCTTCAAAGGGAAAAAATATTAAACAGGGAAAAAAAACAGGGAAATTCTTGTGTATTATTTGTAAATACAATGTAAGTAAGAATACGAAGTTTAAGTATTTATTATTTTATTAGCCTAAACAAGGGTAAAAAGCAAAGGAAAAATTGCTTTTGTGCGATTGTAAACTGACACAGGTATTCACAATCACGTAGGGCCTACTACTATTGGATGCTTTACTCGTGTATGCAAGTTCAAACAATAAAAGAATTGTGCAACGAAGCTTCGGATTCTGAATTTCGTCAATCTATTCATATTGTATATGGCGGGTAAATAAAATGATTAACTGCATGACAGCACAATTAAAATAGGACAAATAAAAGTCCGATCCCAGAATTTTTCTTTCAAATTACCGAAATAGGCCCACAGGTAATTAAAAATGTCCATAATTAAGTAGCTGCCAGGCAAGCTAATATCAAGAGGACTAGCTCTAGTCAGTAGTTGTTTGAATTTTATTTACAATTAGAGGAAGGCTGGTCACATTTCCCGGGCCATATTTCCTGGGACATTTTCCCGGGACATTTTCCCGATGACTTGTCAGATTGATCGACCACTCATGCCTGGCTCCTTTTTGACTGCATGTAGAGTGGAAGAGTGCATTTTCAATTAGTGGTTTTCCTTTAGCCTTTCCTTTAGGCTTTTCTTTAAGCCGGCCTCCGATATTATAATAAAGATTTGCCTTAATTTGCGTTGTTCCTCTGCCATCAAAACGGCTCCGTAATTTTTTTTTTTTTAATTAGGAAATGTTAAAAATTCGCGGTGTATAATGAAAGGAAATTAAATAAGGGAAGCAAAAAAAGGAAAAATGTTTTGCACAGGGAAAATGAATGGAAATTTTAGCTTTACTCAGGGAAATTCTGTAAGTGAGTAGTAGAAGTACAGATCTGGCTGGCTTCACTTCCGTACGCGTACCACACAAAATGAAAAAAAGATGAGGTGAAAATAAAAGTTTCGTTGTTTTGTCAGTAGATAGGGGATTTAAGCGCACATAGTCTAAACAATGAATTACTCTAAGATTCAACACAGGTGGTCGTTAAGATTAGTGTCCCATGAGCGTCATCCACATCCAGAGCGAGACTTTTTAACTAACAAAAAAACAAGATGTCCGCTCGCGGTTTAGTCGCTAGGCAACGGGTTGCGTTTCGCCTCGTAAAAGCTGCTCTATTAATTAAAGGAACGATTTATCTTGCTTCGGCCTTAATTCACGGCCGACCTTGATTTGCAGAAGTTGTCAAATGCGAAAATACTGTTACCAAACAATAATTTACTTTGGGTAACGGCACAGCTGATAAATTGAGTGTATTGTCCTCATGGAATTACGGAGGCTGATGGTTTTTCCTTTAAAATAAACTCATTGAACACATATGCTAACTAAAAATACAAAACAAAAGAATGCTTCACAAAATCATCTTGCAGCAACTAATTTGACAATAAATTGTCGTATCAACAAGTGTAAGGAAATAACGGTAGTGAGGTATTACGCGTCTGTTATGATTCCAAGAATCCTATTAACCAGTTCGAAAGTGTCGCTGTTGGTGAGTGGGCGATAGCGCCGGATCCTTGCCAATGTAGCGTTGGTGCATTGGTTTCGCGTATGTTATTGCTTTAAATGTACCATCAGATTGATGTCGGTGGCCGCCATTCATTGCAGGCCAACTCATTTGGTTATCTGTAGGTGACACCGTGAAAGCGAGGCCCAGCGGGGGTAACCCTCACTCATCACCCCTATTTGACACAACAATAGAATCAATTTGAGCAGAGGGAGGGAGGAACGCTGCAGAGAGGGAGGGAATCGGAAAAGAAAACAATTCGCCTAAGTCAGAGAAATTTAACTTTGCAGTGCAAATTAAAAACTCGGAAACGACAACCACTTTATTTCTGTAGGCTATTCGATTTTAGTAAGCATATTTATTTGTTTTGGCTAGTTTTTTACTCGCTTCTTTTTTCAAAGAAAGCCATTGGAATAAATGAGACAAGTCACTTAAGTGTAATATTTAAGGTCCTCTGCTGAACTGCGAGTTATCAAAAATTCTACAAGGATTTAAAGTGACCCCCCCCCCTCACCTCGTGGTAGTTTTGCCCCACGAAACGCAAAACTTTCGCGTCGTTTCCGTATTTCATTAAATCGTATCTCTTCTAATGTTGGTGGGTTGTCAATGATCCACGTGGTCCTTTCCACTATAGTTGAAAATATGCAACAAACGCATTTAATATTAATAATTCAGGGTCCATTCCTACAAAAAGCTGGCTCCATTCCCGTACGCATTCGGTAAAATGACTTACGATTAAAAAGCAGTAAAATCAGCTCGGCAGTTTCTGATTTGGTAAATGTAATTAAATATCGTATGGATGGTCCGCTGCTTCCCTTTATGCATCTACGCCTGCTTATTGCAGCTTGACAACATTTTAAGAAAACAGCATAACATTTTCTAGTTGAAATAGAGATATTTGCTCAATTACCAGCTACTATTGAAACTGAAACTATAGGCATTCGAAATGTAATTATTTTTTCTATACGGTGCTGAATGACGGCTCATATTTTGCATCCAATTTTAATTAAACTTAAGGAATTCGTATTTACAGAACGCGTTACGCACTAATGATATTTTAAATTTACAATTCGCCGCACCATCTTTTGACACAATGCGGGAAAAAACACAACAAAGAAGGCGCAACTTGTCACGAAAGCAACAATTGGTTTTGTTTGAAGTATTAAACAAAAAAATACTAAAGATGTTTTTATTTATATTTATTTTGTTGTTGTTATTTATTTACTTTAGAGGCAACAATGAACAGGACAACATAAAAAATATGATCCAAATCAAAACTTATTATGGAATCCAGTCTTTTTCTTTTTCGTGGTTTGAAGTCTTGACACGAAACATCATTTTTTAAAGATGAGAATAGCAAGAGGAAATTGCTGACAACAATGAATGCGAGTACACTGCAGAAAATCGACGAAACAAAAGCAGGAATTGTTTTGTTATTTAAGCACTAAACTAAAACCATGATTTTTCGAACAGTGTCCTTGGTTTGCATGTTTATTTTCAAAAAAAAAAAAACACCTTCGCAGTAAGTCACAGACAACATTGAACAGCAGTACTAAAACTGTGGTATGTCGCCAACACAAAATTTATTAAAGATTTCCGCCCATTTTTTTTTTGTCGTTGATGTCTCGATATCAGACGAAAACATCATCCACCGATTGATACTTCATCCGAAAACTGTATACCGTCACAGTCGATAATTACGTAAATTCCTCCGTACGCAGTTCATAGTTTGAAAAAAAAAAAACTGATATTATGTCTGGCCTTGTAGAAATATACTCGAACCTGGTAATAGTCAGACTAACACAAGAGAGGGGAAGCAATCTTCTTTCTTTATTTATTGTCGGAATATTGGTTTCCAGGCCTGATACTATCAATCAAGACAATGGAAAATTTGCAAAATCGACTTTAATGCGAAATGCAGCCCGACAAGACGGTAAAGCATTTTTTTTGACCTTAGCGGTGCGACATAACACAGATTGATGGCAATGTTAATTTGACTATTTCGTACCTCCCAGTAAGACCACTCGAATATCATGTTTTTTTTATTTAACTCGTCGGGTTGAGTTTCATGCAAACTGATTTATTTCACTTCATCATATACTGCAAAGAGCTGTAAACACATTTTTTTTATGTAATTTATTTTAATTTTCTAAATTACGATATCGTTCAGAAAGGCCAACAAATTATGCTAAGACATTGCATCCGTATGTTGGTGTCCATGATCTGTGAAGCGTTTAACGTAATGTGCGGTTTACAGCCAGGATGGGGCAAAACAGTGAAGGGGTAACAGAGCGCAGCTGCTCACAAGAAAGCTTTCATTGTACACGGCTGCTTCATTAACGTAAACGTTTTCCATCATTTCTGACGGTGCGTTACATTAACTTTCGTCCCTAGAAAAGTCTTACAATCAGGAAGTCGTCTTAAAAACTTTCATAGCACTTTTTTTTCAGAACAACATTAGTTTTGCCAGTCTTCAATGTCAAACAAAGTTCTTGAATGCCCGAACTAATTTGCAGTTCAAAAGATTTTCTCTGTGCTGTATACGTCACTCCAACCTTCACGAAAGTAATCCGTAATTATTACATAAAAACTGAAGCATCAGACTTACATTAATTTTTATTAAGTTGACTTCACTGGATTCGAACCACTGAACTCCGCATAAACTACTCCATAACATTCATAGCTTTGATGTCCCGACTTACACGATATTTAATTAATTTAAAGTGTGGAAAACCATCCAGCCAAAAAAAAAAACCTTTTCGATAAACATGTTAAACATTCCGTATCCTCAATTAGTCTGCATTTCATACGCTTTTCATAAGAATTGGAATGTAGCTCAAAGGCACAAAGCCTTCCAACGTCATTTACAAATTACTACAGGATATGTTATGGCCACCGTATCACAAGTTATTGTCCTAAAAAAATGAGGATTTTTTTTTGTGAGAAACCGAAAGCGTTCGTCATTTAAGTACTTTCGCTCGCAGTTACATTGCTGTGGCAATTCCTACTTTTATTTTCGGATTGTGGATATAATTAAATAAATTAGAGATATCTGTAATTGAGCTGCACATATCTGCAACTTAAATGAATGCATCCATTCATTAGCAGATATCTTTAATTCGCAGTATTTAAAGACACCCTTAATCGAATTAAAAACTTACTCAAATAAATTACAGATATCAGTAAGTGCCATTTACAGATATTTATGGTTAGAACTAAGGCAGTATCTACCACCTTCTAACCTCTAACTTTGGTTCTTTATTAATGAAAACGTTCTTGGCAAATGCTTTCGCAGTATTTCGTCTTGCGACGGGCGAAGAATTTCTCCTCTAGTGTTGCAATATGAATGCCCCCGTTTGTCCTTATTAATCATTACACCTCGAAAACCAACAAAATAGTCGGAGGTTCTATTCCATTATTCCATGTTGGGCTATGCGGGCGGGATGCTGCTTGGAACACTCTAATTTTAAAGATGTCTCTAATGGCTAAAATTAAAATGTCCCTTGTGTTTTGTGTAAAGGAAAATTGTAGTACACGATGCAGCAGCGATGTCTGTAACAGAATTGGAGATATCTTTAATTCAATTACAGCCATCAGCAAATATACATATCTTCAAATGCATTACAGTATCTTTAATTCAATTGCAGGTCGTTAATTCCACAACTGAATGAATTGTTCATTAATTATTATCTAATGCATTTAAAGTCATAGGCAAATCATACCGTAAGTTGGGCGCTGGTGTCGGCTTTGGTTTTGGAGTCTGGCGCGGTTCCTTAAATTAGGATGGTGCTGCAATATTGTACACTTCTCGTTTCCAACGGAATCATTCACTCGTAAAACATTTCCGAAAAACTAAAGTACAAAGAACTGGTAATACGTTTCCAATTCGTTTTACCACAAAAGCACATTGCAGTTCTAAGTCGAAAATTGATGTGCTGAGTGACATTGGCTTTCTGAACTAAGATGTCATAAGAAACATGGCGAATCAGTAGGCTGCAAAATTACCTTAAAAAATGGCAAAAAATTACCTGTTCTTTGTACCGTCATTTCACAGAAATTTCAAATAGTGTTGTAAACTAGTGATACTATTCTAAAGAACTTTATTTTTTTTTTCAGGGTTGGGCGTAAATGAGAAACTGCAGGCGAAGTCTATTAATAGTTTGATCTAAGCGTGCGGTAACACTTGACCATATGTATCTTGCAATTTACTGTACGATAAGGTACAAAAGGGGGGGGGGGGGTTGAGGCTTAATGGCGCGCCGACAACTTGGTACAAAAGGGTACGAAAGGGTTCAAATGGGTACGAAAGGGTAAAATGATAATCGAGGGTTAAAAAGTATGCTGCATAACAGCAAACCAAAAACGTTATTCAATATTCAATTTGGATTCCCAAGGTAATTGGATGCTCAAGTAAAATCCTTCATTGCTTGAATTGCTGCTCATTCATTTCAGCTGCCAGTTTTTTTTTTCTATTTTGAATTTTTTATACACTACGTTCATTTTTCTGATAATTTATAAAATTTTTGTGGTTATGTAATTTGCAATGTTTCTTGCGTAATTTCTTGACCTGCTTGGCACTACTAACAAATTTTCCTTATGCTGTTCTATTTGTTTTTTTAATTCTTTAAAACAAAACAACAACAACAATACAATTTGATCGCAAATGATTCCGTAACGATTTGTGATTTGCGATTTGCTAAAATTGGTTTCATCGCAGGTTAAGAAACAATACGAATGACAAATTATTATTATTAGTTGTGTAGTTTATGAAGGAGCTCGAAACCGCCTGAGTAATTAGTAACAAATGAAGATAGCAATTGGTCACTTTTTCATCGTCATCGTTATTTTAACAGTTCCCAATGTTTGCTGTATTACTCTCTTCATTCGTTATCAAGTTAGTACTTAAATCTGATGATTGTAAAATTTTTCATAGAAAATTGTGCTTGTTTACTTGGAGCTGAGAGAACCACGAGCCGTTTCAAACCATTTACGGTGCTCTGGCCAACAGATCCGCAGGTTGAGTTTTATCTATAATTTCGTATCGTTCAGAACTGGAACTGCAGATAACCTTAAAAATGAACAATTTAGCAGGCGATAAGTGGGAATAAACAGCAGCACCAACAAACCGATTACAGAGAAAACAGATGTAGACGTGTCCTTGCGATGTTCACGTGTATAACGTAAATTTTACTTACAAAGACTGCAGAAAGATATAGACTAACTACTTTCTCAAAAATTAATTACCGTTATGGAGGGTGCAAATTGGGCAGAAAATTTTAAATGTTAGAATGTAAATTACTTTTCAGGCTTCTTAGTGGCTCCTTAAAACGAAGATTCAGCTTCTCCGTCTGTCCGCGTATATCAATCAGCTCGGAAATTTGAATGTTACCAAGGATGACATAAAATTTCGTGTGCTTCGAGTCTTGCCGACACGCTTTTAGTGTCACCATGACTACGTTCTTACGGAGGCGTGTCCTTTTCCCGCCTTTAAATTAATTTACAGTGAATGTTCCCACAAATTATTGAAATTTGATATGTGAGAGATCTTGCTGTAACGAATTAAATGCCGTAGACCAGCACCATGTTTCTACGTTTAGGGGATCCCATTTAACTCAAAAGTTATTTTGCCAAAAATGTAGTCCGTAAGAAATAAATAGAATTATGTTTCAATTTTGTAATTACATAAGCCAGAAGTGCTATACGGGAAGCACAGCAGGCACTTTATCAGCGCTTGCGTAAATGAAATATCTTCCCTATAATAATAAAAAAAATGCGGGGAAACATCGTGTGCGCCTGGCGTGCATGTTGTTCCCCGTTTACTTTTAGGAAGTTTAGGGAGATTGGATAAGGGGAAGAGGTTTGAAAGAAAAAGTGGACGACGAGGGCAAAATTGATTTTCTCTCTATTGTTTACAGTTTCAGGATTTAACGTAAAGTGAGTAACTCCTAAGACTACGGCAAGCAAATTTAAGTGTTATAAATGAATAAAATGCGAATATGACTTTTTCAACTAGCCATCAGAGAGACTGATCAAGAAAGTTGGGGGACTATAGCTCCACTGGCCAATTATTTAGCCATTTATGAATTCAAAAAATTTTAAAGCAATTATCTGAAACAAAGCCCACAAGCGTAAAAGAACCCGCCGATTCAGCCAATCAAAGTAGTGATATCAGAACAAAAATGGCTGCCACCAAGTTGATACATTAGTTGCGAAGTTAATCCCACCGATTATTAGATCAAAGGTTAAACCTGACCATTGCTACGAACCCGTATCAATGGTTAAGTTTTTCATTTAATGTCTGTAGTAAAAGTTGGTGGGATTATAGCTTTACAACTAATGCAGTAACTTGGTGGCAGCTATTCTGCTCTGATATCACTTCTTTAATTAGCTGAAACTTGGCAGGTTCTTTCACTCTTGTGAGTTTTGTTGTAGGTATCACTTCTTTTTTTAGTTTTTTTTTTGAAAGTCCAGGTATCTACTGTTAGTCCAAGTTTGGTCAAAAAATATTGAATAGGAACGGAAATAATTTTTTTTCAGTTTTGCTGGAGTGAGGACTTCAAGAATGTGAATTGAAACGTTTCTGATTGGTATGTTTATTCCACAAAGTCTACAAAGAACAGAGTGTCATGCGCCCAGGCTACTTCTCTAAATATCAAGACACACGCGAAAACACTATTTCAGCCATCAACAATAAGTAGCGCGGCCATTGTATCGACAATGTTCATGTAGCCTCCTGGGAGTTTGGTATTGTGTAGCCGGTGGGCTGTTGTTAGAGTAAGTAGTTTAAGTTAGCTGTATGTAGAGAGGGCACATAGCAGAGAGGCTGAACTCTACTGAAGTAGAAATAAAATAAAATAAAGAGTGATAATTATTTTGATAACAGGTGGCGTTTTCCCAACGGACATGAAAATAGCATTATAAATTATTGCAATCTTTTAAGTTAATGTCTTCCCAAGCGCCAAACCATAAAGGGGACATATTGGAGCTAAAAGTGTTTTGCATACCGAAACTCATTCGTATCTGGTGCGTAAATTATTTTATATAAGGGAATTAGTCAGTAGTCAGTAAATTATAGTAATAGTAGTCAACAAAAAAATCAACGATTTTCACCCACTTTTATCACATTGAAACAGTTCATGAACTTCATTCAAATACAACTATTGCTTGTCAGGGCACAAAGACTACCCATTCTCAACAATTTTCAAGCTGTTTTGCCACATAGGTATTTGTCCTCACTATCGTGAAATACGCGCATATCTGATTTTTGTTAAAGAACAAAAGCTAATGGCGCCACGCAACAATGCTGGAATTGAACAACGACTTTCTTACAATGAAGTCTTGACAATTGAACAGGAGGGCGGATCACTATCGTGGTACTTAAAAACCAGAATAGGAGTACTCAGTTACTCGAGACACTTAACTTTCATTTCTTTCGAGAAAATCAGATTATTTTTTCCCCCGTTGACAAGCCAAAGATTTTTTTGCCAATGTATGGAATTTTACAACTACAAAAGTTTCTTCCAGCTGTTTGATGAAGTATATAGTTGGTAGTCTTTTGATGAGGGGTTAGTGTTCGAGACAAATGGGTTCCAGCACGAAACTTTTAATGAGGCTACTAGTGTAAATAGATAAGTTGAAACGAGATGAAATAAGTTTAAGCCGTGAGTAAAAAACATGAAGCATAATACAGGCTTCATAGATTACATATTCTAGATTACATCTTTCATCTTGTCTCGAGCACATCCCTGTGACGGGATTAGAGACGATATGAGATTGTACCTAGATAACCAATTCCCGAATGCATCTAGTTTCATCTTGACACTACCAAATCACTGGCGATGAGATGAGACAAGATGAGGCAAAATGCTATTTAAAAGTAAGTAAACTAATGCACCACATGGTCCATATTCCGCATTATAGCAATGACATTCCACATTTATCGGAGTTGTCAGTTTTGAAGGGACTGTAATTTGAATTTGAAGGCACTGTTCGCTATGATACTAAGGTTTGCATTTTTTAAAAAGTCCATCCAGGTACAGATTGCATCTCCTTTTGTTTTGTCTAGACCGAATCCATATGACAAGGTAAAAAAAAATATTTATGTTCGGATTAACGTGTCTTTCAACTGCTAAGGTTTTCTAGGGGCGGAGAACAATTTTCGTTAAAAATTTTAAGAATCTTCCTCACGCCACATCCAAGATGAGCACGAGCGCATTTCAAGGGATCTTTTCTTACCTAATAAACAGAGTAGGATGAAACCAGGATTGGACTCAGGACTTCTGCTACATGAAACAGTCATTCTGGCACCCAGTTCCCAGTGTTGAGCATATCATAGTGCAGCACTGAGAGGTACGTAAAACCATCCATACACACAGTTACCAGACGTGTCTCTTGTCTCGACCCAAACCCCTACGATAAGATCAGTTAAAACGAACTGAGTGCAAAATATTATTTTAAAAACACGAAGCGATTCCCGGATTGCATATACAAATTCATTTTGTGACATCCCATCAGGATAGAATTATTATTAGAATTGTAATATATAGGGGACTGTTAATCTCGGCTTACCATCGAATTCAAGTAACTGCTGCTATGCCATACAATGCTGCCCAGTCACAAAGGGAATTGTAAAATGTTAGCCTACTATAACATCAAAGCACCACAAAAAATTGCAAATACTGCTACTTCTGTCCCTTGTTCTTTTGTTTTGGCATTTTTACGGCGATCGAAAAACTGGGTATTGGGACGGGGAGGCGGTAGACACCTATAGCTAAATCTATGAACAAGATATCTGACACCTATATGTAAATACGAACTATTAAAACCTTAGAATCTAAGTTCAAGTGTTAAGTATAACTATATACTTTACAAAATTCCTTATGAAATTCTGAACTTTCTTTAGCGCGTCGTAGCTGACTTCATTGTAATTTCATCGATGTAGCCTACTCGGGTGCTCGAGATTTTATGACGGAGATATACTTCACATTGGTTGCTACCAAAACATTCTGTTGTATATGCCTTATCATTTATTAGTGATTTGTTGGTTCACAGCTGAATTATTGGAGCAACACTCTTTTGCTAAGAGCTGCTCTTTTATTTTCTAGCATTCACCATTAAAAAATGACGGAAATTTATATTGCGTTCAAGAGTTTACGAGTATTGTCTGAGAAATATTGATGTGGTATGAATTCTGAAATTGTCAGAAGTTGCCTCTAACCTCGAAATATCGGCTCACTTATTTCAGCCACCACGAAAAAGTTTGACTTACATACCTAGATTAATTTATGCGTGGCACTCCTCTAACGAAGGTCCTAAGATTGAGCTTCGTGGAACAGAAAAATTCACATTTTTCCATTCATCAGTTTTATTGTTAATCCTAACATAGCATTTCCCATCAATAAGAAAATTCAGAATTATATTTAACGTTTTTCTTCTAATTCAACATCTGTTTAACTTAATATTTAAAATATTCTTATCAACACTGTCAAATGCTTTTTTATATAGAATAGAATAGTGCCAATGTATTTACCTTCATTTAGTGCTCTTCTTACCTTATAATTGTTAATGTTGGTTAATGCATCTGTGGTACCTTTACCATTTTGAAAGCCAAATTGATGTATATTGAGAATATCAAATCAAGTTATGAATTTTTCCATTTCTACTGAGAAGAACCTTTCGACAATTTTATATATCACCGGTAACAATACAATTATTAACGTCCTTTTTATTTCCATTTTTATGTATTGGTCTCTGATATTTTTTTTTTTTTTAAACATCAGGCCAAATTTTCCTTATGAATTATAGCTGTATTTAACTTAATTTAATTTAATTTAATTTAATTATAAATGTGCAGGCATTTTTCTTGGTCTGAGTAAAATGTTTCATCAAGAATCTATCATATTCTGCAGATTTTTTAACTGTAATGTTATGTATAATTTTCCTAATATCATATTCAGTTGGTATATGTATTGCCATTGTTTTCTCTTCCATGTGATAATTTGTTCCTTTATTTATTAGATGATGTTTATGTGCATCATGCTCTTTTTTATAGTTGTAATTTATTCTATAAATTTATTATCACATTTTCTGTACACATCTTCGGTACTAATCACTGGAAAAAGTTTCTTTTAAATTGTCATTCTCTTCCTCCCTGAGTTTGTGTGTGCTGATTTACAAAAACAATATTCACATGAATTAGTATAAATACAAGTATAGGAATTGCACGAAACTCAAATGAATTTGTATGTGCGTAGTTAACAATCAAAGGTACGGTATTAACTGTTAAAAGAAAATTAATGTTACTATCCCACTACTTCCATTCTAAAAACGACAATATCTGTGTGACAGAAAGTACAATTAGGACTCTTTCGAAAACTGAACATGTAATCGAGTTAATCATAAATTATAATAAGCATTTGTAGCATCAATCGTACGTTAAAACCATTTTTATATTTCTTTTTACATTTTTGTAGATCTCTTAGATTTTGTTGGAAGCCTATTGAAAACAGCAGGAATAAAAAATTCCATTTCCCTTACGAGTTTCTCCATGATTTTGGAACTTTTCACCAGTTTGCTGAATCTTTTCTTATCCGCAATACCAATTCATTAAATTTATTATTTAAAACAGTTTTTCTGAACAAGCCAATTAATAATTAATATTTGTTTGACGTTCATGATACTTTAAATTTTATTTTTATATTTAATAAAAAAAATCTTATTTTTTATTTATAAAATTTAATCTAAAAAGAACCTTTACTGCTTTATTTTGTAGCTTCCACAAGTTAACAAAGTTTCTAGAATTAGATCCATAAACACAGCACCCATATCTAAATTAGTTAATCCAACTTTCAGTAAACTTCTTTTGGTAGAAATACTGAGTAAGTCTTTAAGTTTATATAACATAGGTATTTTCTTCCAAATTTTAGAAATTAAATTGTTAAATTGTTAAATTGTTAAATTGTTAAATTGTTAATGTGAGTGTTGACCTTCCAATTTCCGTCGATCATCATGACTAAATAATAATACTCAGCAACATTATTTAAAGCTTTTCAATTTCATAAATTTATACTACATACAGTCATTGTCATGCATAATGAAGTTCATACGGTTATGTTTCACACATGAAGTGGAAATGTTCATATTTAATATTTTTTTCTGTACTCATATGTAACTCATAATGAACAAACCATAATAACATTAAAATCGTTCTGCAAATTATTAACATATAAAAGGAAAAGTGCGGGTCCCAAGATGGAACTTTGAGAAACACCACAAGCAGAGGAATGCCAATTACTTGATTTATCGTTTACATTAACACAACATTTTTTATTACTTAAATAAACATTAATAACGTTAAAAATTTTACATCTAAAGTTTTACTTTTAATTTCATTCTCAATAGCTTCATAAAATGTGATTAGGATCATTATATTCGTCCAAGAAATCCCAACTTACAGTCTGTAAATATTTTAAATATTTTTGTGTTTCAGGTCAGTATCATATTTAGTTCTGTTACTATTCAAGTATGTACGTATGTTGACTCATTAAATCTCTCTCTTTCCACCATTCAATTGCAGTGAAATAGTGATCTGCAATTTGTATTTTGATCATGTACCCTTTAGCTATGTGTTTGTTTTACCTAGTATAAATAAGTTCAATGCAGGTTTTAACTAATTTATTCATACGAAACTCTTCTCGTGTCAGTTTCAATAATGGGCCTAAATCCCAAAGAAGCCTCATTTTGAAATCTTTCTATAGTCATTTTTACAGAAAAATCCATCCTGTCCTTTAAATTATAAAGGTTTAAGTCTCCCACGACATTTTATTTAGTTTGTTATTACTTTCAATTGTATTCTTTAAAACCACTTGGCTGGATGCTGGTTTCCTATAAATTGCCAGTAAGTTGAAACTACCCCAAAACAAAACTTGTTAAGGATTCCCGCCAAGCTTTTCGGCCGTGTGAAATCGTGATATCAAACGCCAAGTTCTTTCGCCAAGATAATCTCACCGAGTAATAGTTCGAATGTTAAATGAAATGTATGAAAATTGCTTACAGCGCAATTTTCAATTATTTCATTTAACGTTTGAAGTATTAGTCGGTGGGATTAGTTGGCAAAAGAGCTTGGCGTTTGATATCACGACTTCACACGGCCGAAAAGCTTGGCGGGAATCCTTAACAAGTTTTGTTTTGTGGTAGATATCAGTAATCAGTCATATATACATATTATCTGGATGTTATCGTTTTATGTTGTCCTTAATAGTGATTTGTATGTTGTCAGGCGACCAAAGTCTCCCAATTAAACAAGTTTCAGCCTTTTCTGTCGCATAGTTATTTATCCTCAGATGGCTAAAAACAGCCAAACTACCTTTGCAGTAACGACACAACGTGTCTAGTGGTCGCCATGCTCATATATACATATTATCTGGATGTTATCATTTATCTTGGCGGGGACACACTAGCGTGTGTCTTGATAAGTAATTAGAAAAATATCAACGTTATTCACGTCGTTTTTTCAACAAGAAAACGGCAAGCTGTATCCGTAATAGTGACTTTTATGTTGTCAGGCGACCATAATCTCCCGATTAAACAAGTTTCAGCCTTTTCTGTCGCATAGTTGTTTATTCTCAGATGGCTGAAAACAGCCAAACTACCTTTGCAGTAAAGACACAACGTGTCTAGTGGTTGCCATGCTCATATATACATTTTATCTGGATGTTATCGTTTTATCTTG